>JAANSK020273324.1:0-11476 GCA_011763485.2 Isoetes engelmannii
GGCGCAATTAGCAGGGGATCAATTTCATGTTTTTGAGAGTAGGTGAGCAGGATAGTATGCTCGTTATATTTTGGCAATACCAAGCAATTTTATTGCTTTGGTGCCATAGAATTTCTAATGAATTAATTATTTTAGTGTCAGGATTATATGCTCTATACTACAAGTTGAAACTCTACTATTTTGGTAGTAACCAGGTAAGAATGTTGAATGTGCATATGAAACAAGTTGGAATTTAGTGGTGGGCATGTTAGAACCTTGAATGCGCATATCATCTGTTATGACTTGATGATCTTTCTCTTTATGGCTTCAGGTTTCCGCCATTTTTTAGAATCTTATTTTAATGCATGGAAGCAATGGGTTTGATTGCTATTATACTGTTTTGCACTCTTTACGAACATGTGTTGAACTATTATAAAACAATTATGCCGAGAGGGGCATATGTCCCCAAGCACAAGGACATTATCGAACTTCATAGATGCTTTAAGGATTGATTGAATATGTGTATGGCGTTGCTGCATGGCATGTTTGTTCTCAATTTTAAAATCCATTCATTTTCATTTTCATGGTCTTTCCCATTTATGCAGATTCATGTTGAGAAGGGCATATGCTACCAAGTGCAACGACATTCTCAAAATGCTTTTGCTAGCTTAAGAGATTATGTAAGATGTCCTTTTAGTTCTATTGTATTATTATTGTCAATGTGGATGAATTTGAATCTAATCATATCAATTTCTTTACGGAAGGTACTATTTGCTTGGATATAACTAAAGACTCTCCCCCGTCACAAATTGTCACATGTTTCAACACGTAACAATGGTTCATTTTAGCTCGAAACCATGGTTCATTTTAGCTCATTAAATACATATCTTAGACCATTCTTAGTACAAGTAGTGCAACAAACGGTACGATTCCCTTGCTTTATTTTTCAAGACAGATGTCATACTCACATGTCTCTTCCTCTCCACAGTGTATGCACATAGTATTTATAGAGACGTGCTGGTGCATGAGTTACTATTTGCTAACACTAACTTAATAGATATTGGGGATGGCTAGGATATAGAGTAGTGTTGGCATATAAAGTAAGTTATATTAAGACCGTGTGAGCAAGGAAAAGTCGTGGCAATGGATATACGGTATGAGATGTTGTATTCCTCATAGACGAAATGGTTTTGAGGTAAGTTTTGCAGATTGGAAAATGTTAGCATCTCTACTTATTCGGCGACATACATAGGTGTTGGGTCTACGTCAATATGACAGCCAGGCTTGAGGCTTCCTCAATACGTCTGGATTGTGATTATGGTCCTCACCAGTAAGTCTTTGACACAAGTAGGTTATATAGGAAACCTCGGCAAGGGTAAAATCTAGGCACATGTATATAGTAAATATCTAATTTACAAAACACGTCTTAGTCTTTGGTATTGTTTCATCTGTGTCTTGGTATTTTGATATCTCTTAGATCCTCTGGGTTGAGCTTTTAGGTTTGGTGGCCTGGGTTGCTCCGACATTGTCATATTTATCTGTGTTTCTATGTTATCTTCTTGTGCTCTATCACATTGGGTGCAGTTCTACTGGCAAGGATGCTACGTAAACTCTGTAACCCAATGGTAAGAGGTCCTCCAGTGCCAGACGTCGGCTGGGAAGGGTATGCGCATACGGGGTTCGCCCCACCACTCATGTTACAGGGCTTGGGATGTAAGTTGGTTGGGCAGTATTCTGCTAATAGAGCCTGCATGTAGGCTAGCTGAGCTTCCCATTGTCCCAGAGCTATGTTTTGCTAATTTAATTATGTTATGCTTCTCATGTGTTGTATTTCACCTTATTATGTTGTCATTGTCTAGCACTTTACTCACATAAGATCCTCTGTCTTTGTTTGTGCTTTAGCCAAGAATTCCAAGATGTTCCATGCATGAAGATACAACTTTGGTATCCCCACTTAGTCACAAGGACTAAACCCCTTTAGTGCATATGCAGTGAATGAGAGGAGTTGATCAAGGTAATGGTAGCAGTGCAGTTGTGGATTGTGGTTGAGCTAGAAGCTTATGGGTTAATTTGCTAGAGTTGGGTGTTGTATCTATTGAGAATATTGATTTCTTTGGATGTTAACTTTACACGATTATATTGAATTCATAAGCATTTATTCATTGACTTTGGAGTATGTAATTTCAATTGCAAAGGAAGATTCAATTCTTTACCAACTCTATCAACCTAGAATTAGTGAAAGTTTAGAAATGATTTGAATCGCCAGAAGGGTCAACTTGGCAGGCTCATAATAGAACTCCCGAAAGACATCCTTGGCCATATGCTGGAACACTGCTTGAGCATTTGTAAGCCCAAATAACGTAATTGTGTCTCAAAACTGTCATGAACCTACACGAATACAAGAAAAAATATGCAAAAATATGCAAGAAATAGGTGAAGAATCTGATATACAAGGAAGAATGAAGAATACAATGGCCCGGAGGCAAGCAGGAACACAAGATAGATGCCTAGAAGACCCAGATGGTACTTGATCATGAAATCAATGCGTGATAATACTTGAGTATGCCACCATGCGTGGCGACGATTGAGTTCTCGAGCAAACTGAAAGTATTCTAGATTTTGATGATCTGTATAAACTGTGACCTTATGAGGAGACCCTTCTAGAAAATATCTCCACTCCTTAAGAGAATCAACTATTGCCAACAACTCCTTGTCATAAATCGGATAGTTGATTTTGGCAGCCTGAAACTTCCGTGAGTGATAGGCGATCGGATGCAATTCATGGTCATCCCCCTCCTATGACAGAATACTACCCAGAGCAAAATCAGAAGCATCTGCTTCGACAACATATGGACGCGAAGGATCTGCATGACCAAGAACTGGTGCCGTGGTGAAAGCATGCTTCAGGGTCACAAAAGCAAATTTTGCTTCCACGCTCCATTCGAATGGCACATTCTTTGACGTGGGGCATGTAAAAGGAAGGACAATCTCCAAATCTCAAATAAAACACCGATAGAAGTTGGCAAATCCAAGGAGACACCGAATATTTCAGACAGAAGAAGGTATTTGCCACTCCAAAATAGTGTTGACTTTTCTGGGATTCATGGAGACATCCTGGGGTGTGATACAATAGCCGAGGAACTCAACATTATTTTGCTCGAACTAACAATTCCCATCTTGGCATAAAGTCCATGTTCTCGCAACTTCTGAAGGACCTTCTGGACATGTTCTTCATGCTCTTCTAACGTCTGCGAAGAGATCAAAATATCATTCAAATAGATGATAACGAAGAGATCCAAAAACTCCCAAAAAACATCATTAGCCATGTGCTGGAAGACCTTTGGTACATTGATAAGGCCAAAGGACATGACAATGTACTCAAAATGTCCATACCGAGTTCGAAAGGCTGTCTTCCACACATCACCTTCCCGGATCCAAATACGATTTTAGACGCCTCCAAGATCAATCTTGGTGAAGTATCGTGAGCCTTGCAGCCGCTCAAGTAATTATAGGATTAGAGTGAGAGAATACCTATTGCGCACAGTAATCTTGTTGAGGCTGAGGTAATCCACAACCAACCGCAAAGTGCCATCCTTCTTGGAGACAAAGAAGATGGGGGACTCCGCAGGAGACTGAGAATGTCAGATAAATCCAGTCGCAAGACTCTCCTCGATATAGGTCTGCAAAACTTACAACTCTACTGGTGACAAGCCGTAGATAGGACCAAATGGTGGGGTTGTCCCTGGCTAGAGATCAATAGGGCAGTCATAGGGACGATGCTCTAGAAGCTTGCTGGCTTTGAGCTTGTCAAAAACATTGGCAAAATCCTTGTATTTATTGGGAAGGACAGCAGACATCACTGAAGCAGAGTTAATCAATGGGTGAACTTCAATTGCAATAACTAAATTGGGATTTTGTCTTTTTGATCTGGTAAATTGTGGAGTGAAATCTTCGAGATGCGGAGCTGTGGGCGTGAAGAAACCTCCAATGAAATAGGGGCTTGGACAGGAGCATGATCAAGAGCAGGAACATGAACTGAAGCAGGATGAGAAGCATCAACTGGAGCAAGAGCAGAGGCAGGAACATGAACAGAAGCAGGAACAGAGACTAGATCAAGACACGGAGCAGAAACAGGATCTAGAACATGAACGAGAGTGCAATCAGGAGCCCATGATACTGCACGAACTAGAGTCGATGCGAGCGGGGATGCAGAAACTGCAAACAAACTGGGACTAGATCTAGAACTAGCAAAGAGAAAAGATCTAGCTCGCTAATCAATCTGTGGGTTATGCAACTCGAGCCAGAGAAGACCCAATACTACTGGTGCATGTGGGCTGGCGATGAGATTGAAGGAAATGCTACAAGATGCTCCCTTGAACAGAACCCAAAGAGGTGCAGTACATTTTATAACTGCACCTAAGGAGATCTTACGTCCATCAGACCGACAGAAGTAGGATGCTAACCTTGCTTTTAGGAATGGCGTGCTTAGTAGGAACCGCGCTAACCATAAAGAAAGCATTTGCACCACTATATAGAGATAAAAAACTCCTTACTAACCATATCTGATGGAATAAACCCTTCAGTGGGAGGAGTATAGGAAATGTCAGCCAACCGTCGAGAGACTCCTACTATACGGACCGGCCCCTGGAGTTTTTCGATTGGCTCGACGCTTAACTGGACATCCCAGAGCAATATGACCACCTCCTCCATAATAGAGGCAAAGATTAGCCTCTTTTTGCGTTGCTTCTCCGCAACAGACAAAGGCCCTCGAATAACACGATCAACCTGCATTGGTATCGGACCATCTGACTCAGTAGCACTGGATGGAGTAGAGACTGGTACTGCCGGTGTTATCCAGGGGAATGTTTGATAATGCCTTTCTTGCTTGCACTCGAAAAGACGATTATCACAGCGAACGGCAAATTTTATGGCTTCATCCAAGGTCCTGGGATCCTCCATGGTTAACAACATATCCTTCACATCCTCGTGGAGGCCCCACCGAAAGCAATCACGCAGAGCTGCATCATCCCAAGCTGTATCTATGGCAAAATTGATGGAACTCTGAAGCATAAACAGAGGCCGAACAAGAACCTTGCCTAAGATTGCTAAGTTTAGTAACTATTGTGCACTGACAATCTGTATCCCCAAAACATGCCTCAAGCTCATCAGTGAAAGCAAAAAAGTCCTGCAATTCTGGTGCTCCTCTCTTCAGCAATGGAGCAAACCAACTTAAAGCTGGCCCTGTAAGGAGAGAATCGATCAATCCAACTTGCTCCTGAGATGTGGGATATCTATGAGAATGGAGCTGAATCTGATTCAAAAATCCGCGAAGCTTGGCCCGAGTACCATCAAACTTCTCTAGCAAGCTAATCTTAGGTTCTGATGACCTTAATCCAGAGCTAGAGGCTGACTCATGAGAAGCAATCCATTCCCCGAGCTCCTTATTATCCAACTGCAACTACTGACACACTTGCACCAGCTACTGGACCTGCTGTAACAAGGATGGGATCTCCTCCATAGTAACAAAAACACCAAATATGGACAAAATAATGTTTAGGATCTGAGTAGTCAAGAACCGGCAAGGGATTCCGGTTCAAACCGTCATGAACCTACACAAAAATATGCAGAAAATACGCAAGAATCTGATATACAAGGAAGAATGAAGAATACAATGTCCCGGAGGCAAGCAGGAACACAAGACAGATGTCTAGACGGCTCAAGACTGGCGTTGAACCGGAATGGTTCGACGAGATTGAGGCTCCTTTGTATATATGTATACCAATGGTCCAGATGGTGCCACTCCAAGGGATGAGATCTTGCCAAATGTTGCACATGTACATAGGTTCTAGAATGTTCTAGGACTTCCTAGAAGCTATACACAAAGAGGAAGATGCAAAGAATAGCAACAAAGAGAATATGTAGTCCACTTTGTTAAAGTATGTCGCTTACAACTAGAAGGTTGTGAGTTCAAACCTTACCTTGTGTAGCTATTTTTTTTCATGGGTAAATGTGATGGTCCAGATATTTATATGCCCTTGTATAAATATATGACACGTCACCATGAAAAATTAAGAATGCGTAAGCATTATTAATTATTCATTACATATAATTAGCTATGTTAAAATGCCTTTTAAAATATCTCTTTTTTAAATTTAGAATACGTAAGCGTTATTAATTATTCATTATGTATAATTAACTATGTTAAAATGCCACTTAAAATATCTCTTTTTTTTAAGTTCGGTTTTTCTGGTCTGGAGAAAAACTTTCTTGGATTTTCTCTCGGCTGATTTGCCTAAGGTTTTAGGGGTATTAGCAGCCGAAAAAATTTTCGATTGTCTAAAAAACTCGGAATATCTTGGTATTATTTTTTGTGACATCGAATGGCGTTGTGCTTATCCCAGTTCTTACAGGTGGCGATGGAGGTGTGCATGTTGGTTGAATCCGGTTGGATTTGACCTCGGTGTAAATATCCAGATGCAAGGATGCTGGAAGTAAACCAATTTCTATCTTCTTACTCCGGGGAAGTCACCGGAGATGGTCTCAGACAATTATTATTTTTCCATTTCCATTCGCGCGATTTCACTTGACCTACAGAGGAAAGGGCGGCACTATAAGTGAGGAGTCACGAAAGGATTATTCCAGCTCTTATACGATCACTGGCTGGCCCTCAAAAAATAGTTTTTTTGGGAGAATCGTGCATGTAAGGCCGCTTTCGTGCATATAAGGCTGCTTTGGACCCCCTTTTTGTTTTGAGTTTTATAACATGTTTTTCGGGAGCCCTTGAAGACATGAACTCCCCGTTGCGCTGGTGTTTCGTCATGTAATTTTCTTTGAAATACAAGGCATTTTGCAAGGATCTAACTTGCTTTAGGATGCTGGATTGCTATGCATGAAGCAAAAACATTCCTTGGTTTCTTATGTCTGTTTCTTTTCTTTATGGTATGGACAAAGCACACTTGCTTTGGCTTTTGTAGATCATGGCAGGAGAAGTTTGGCAGTTTGAATAGCCAACAGGTGTTATTAGCAGTCTATCCAAGTAGCTGGAAAAATTTGGCGAAAAGAGCGTTTTATTTGGCCTCCGCATGGATCATCTGGTCCATTTGGAAAAGAAGGAATCTACTCATATTCAAAGGTCTTGCTTGCTCTGATGCACAGGTTCTTCTCGAAGCCCAACAACGAATTGTCAAGGCATTCAGGTCCTCACCAATTGCTAATGAGGTGAAGAGCCGTATTTGGGAGCACTATCTTCAGATTCGTACTTACTTGTGAGCTTTTGCGTGTTCTTTACACTGCTGAGATGTTGTATTTAAGTGGGGTGGTTTTGCTCTGGTGGACATTTTCTCCATTGAGTTCTTAATCCCCATTGTACTTTTTTGTATCTTTCTTTGGATAATAAAGGCTCGAGTCCTTCAAAAAAAAGAAAAAAAAAAGTTTGGTAAACATTATGCAAGAACTATGTGGAAGTTCCTGCTGGCAAATCATGTGTTCTCATCTCCCTCTTTCAATGATTTATACCAGAAGATTCTTGCAGATCCTATATACAAAACCACATTTTTCTTCTCTACTTGATCTTATGTAGCACATGTTGATTCAAGAATCTCGAGATTGGCGCTTTCAAATAATTTTGTTCAGAGTAAACCAACAATAGATTTACTTAGGTGGTCATCGTTCAGAGTAAACCAACAATGGATTTACTTCCGAAATTTTGGTGGTCATCTGTGAACCTCTAGTTGCCTATATATTTTCCACAGCGTATGCCTGCACTAAATCCCGAGCCCCAAGCTCAGTGTCTGGCCAATGCTACATAGTTATTCCCCAACATTCAGCCCACCTTAGCAAATCTTGATACCCTCCTGAAGATGTTTTTGGATCATAGCTTTCTTAGACAAACGACTATCTGGCTACTTGTGAATCATGTTGGCAAAGTTTATTGCACGTTACAGAGCTTCTGCTTCAAGAGGAAGCATGTCGGCCTCTGCTAGTAGAATTGCAAAAGGGATCGATTGTTTAGCACCCAATTCCTTGCAGAGAAACACTCGAGGCCACTGTTGTGATGAAAAGGCTAGGGCTCCAACTAGGTGATCCGCAATGAATAACAATTTGCACTAATGTTTTAAATAGGATTTTCTTTAAGCCCCAATCACTGAGAGAAGCTTTATGGCACCTAAATAACATACTATACAAAGCCGCTTTGCCACATGCTATTCGTTTTCTAACACACTCTTTCCAGATATATTTCGATGAAAACTCCAACCCTAGATATTTGTAACAGTCAATTATTTTCAAGGGATCACCTTTATGTACAGATACAAGGCTGACGAGTAGTCCCAAAGACCAATACGTTAGATTTGGCTAAGTTGACTTTGTTGTGTTTGACATCACAAAAGAATCAAGGTGTGACTGCAGACCCTCTGGTTTATCTGCTAACAAAATCACGTCATCAGCATAAAAAAAAAGTTTAATAAGGAAATTACCTAGACAGGTGCCCGCTAAACTTCTGTGGCTCAACCATTCCTCTAGCTCATCTATATAAAGACCAAACAGAGTTGGAGATAATGGGCAGCCCTGCCGAACATCTATTGTGCTTGGATATCTGCATCCAAGTCAAACAACATTCCTAACACTTCAGAACATAGCTTAGCAATAGCTCCTTTGATTGATTGTAGTACTCCAATATGTTCCATTCTGGCCCCCAAATCTTTCCGAGGGACTGTATCAAACGCTTTTGTCAAGTCTATAAAAGCAAAAAACGCAACTCACCTTGGGCGTTTAGCTTTTTCAATTGAATCTGTAGATTGAGTGCATGATCAAGGGTCCAATGGTGTTTTCTAAAACCTTCTTGCATATTGTCTTTTTCCCATTTTCATCGGCCCAGTAACTTAATGTTCTCTCCAGCAAACTTCCCAACAACTTTGAGAACATACTGCCTATTAGAATTGTCCTATAATTGCGCACATTACTCTTACCTTCGACTTTATGGATCGGAAAACTTTATTCTCCTTCTAATCCCGTGGCAGCCCTTGCATAACAGTTGGTTTAATAACCCAATAACAATCTCAATGGATTTATCCCCACTCCACTTTAGCAATTCTATGCTCAAATCTTTTCAGATCTGCAACCTTACCATTGGATATATCCTCGAGTATGATACGTTTTAACGAGGTGCACCCTAGACTACCTCGGTTGTCGGATCCGTCGAGCCTATGGCCTAGATCTTATGTTGAGGCCTCTGGGCACCTCTCATTTCGATAATGGTCAATTATGATTGGGGGCGCCTATGATTTTGAAATATGAAATATGGGTTCACCTAAGATTTTGAAATCTAAAATACGAGGACTCGAACCTCTACCAAAATAATTCAATGTTTTAATAAGAATGCGTTGACAAAGACAACCAGCAAACTAATGTGATTATTTTTTCTATTAAATCTATGTTTTTTTATAATAACCCACTTAGTTGTTTTCGGAATATGGTCTATGGTTTCGAGCATCGTCATTTATACATCCATATTAAATTCCCCTGGAACCCCATGTTATTGTGCTACATATTGGCATGGTCTCGGCATTGGGTGCCTCATGAATCTCTCTGACCATATGCATAATGCAACAGTGCTGATGCATCTAAGTTTGTATGTGATGGTTTACTTGATATTTTCTTCTAGAATGTTTTAGGATGCTCATAGAACCACTGTCTAAGATTTTCCTACCTTCTCCAGAAATATCTTATTTTCTTCTCCCTTAAAAGGTCTTTTATACCAGCTTGGCTTGCACAAACATCTAACAGGCAGCTTTGTTCTGGTCAAACGATAGTTCATGTCCCACCAACCATTTTGACCTGGCTTTCTTTGCCTCATACATTCAAATGTACTCATAGCTGCTGTATGTAATAAGTTCGAGAAGTAGATTGCATCTTCTTCTAGATTCCCTGACCAAGTAACACTGGGTAACAACCCCACAAGACATTCCTCATATTGGCTTCATTTCCTATGATCCAGCTTCAGCTTTGGTGTGAACTTGGTCTGGTTTCTCTGAGTAAAAATATAACCTGCCAATTCAAAGTACAATGGCGCATGGTGAGATTCATGTAGCTTATTTGCCCCATAAACATTTTATACCGAGATTTGCTTATTAGCTAGCAGATAATCAATTGTACCGGAGCCCAAATGGCTAAAGCATGTGTCTTTACATGGATCAGGAAAGCTAGCAATGCCATTTAATTGAAGTTACATATTGTTCCCAACTCCACGAATAGATCATTGGAATTGTTCTTAACCATGGGGTAGAAGCATGAAAAGGTGTCTTATATTTCTTGCAAATTGATGTAAAAAATACACTAGCTTAAAGTGAAATTAAGGTTATTTGAATTTTACATGGGGTTGCCTTTCATTAATGTAGTTGGTCCACGTGAGATTCTTTGCAGTTATTTTTGGCAACCCACCATTTGGGGGCATGTTTTGAACTCCCTCCACAGGATTGAAGCTACCGGATTGAAATTCCATTCTCATGGGAACCAAGAATAGGAATCCCAATTCCATGCCTGTTTGATCGATCTTGGAATGTATGAAGCTATGGCAGAAACAAATTCACCAGCAACAACCGATTCGAATCTTATTCTTGAGGAGGACTTACCATCAGATTCGAATTTTGCTCTTGAGGAGGACTCTCAATGCATTTCTGGGGACAACCAATCTACATAAAAAAGATGTAAGAGAGAGGTCGGATATGGGACAAAACAGATTAGAAGAAGGGTGAATGATTCTATGAATCACATAATAACTCAAGCTTCTAGATTGAATCCAAAACAGCAAAAAACTTTTGCTGGAAAATTGCTACAGGATAGTAGATTGGATTTTTTTTTTGGCCCTGTTATTGGAAGGCTTAAAGAGGCTATTGTGAAGAGAGATTTATTTGAAAACCTTAAGGATGGCCTCCAAGATAGTAGATTGGATTTTTTATTTGGCCCTGTTATTGGAAGGCCTAAAGAGGCTATTGTGAAGAGAGATTTATTTGAAAACCTTAAGGATGGCCTCCAAGAAGTGAAATGTGCTAATAGCAATGACAAACTTGCTGCTAAACACACTGTTCTTTCCATGGTAGTTGGAAAGGAAGGAGTATTACAGCAGACCTCACTGGCAGCCAGACTCCTCAAATTACATCCTAGAAATATGAAGCTAGCAACAGAAAGAAGGAAAAAAATGTCACCGTGTGGAGCAAATCTGTGGGCATTAGCAGGTCAAAAGCCAAGAAAAAATGCCATAGATCAGGCTATGAAGGACATAGTTGCTCAGTTACATAATACAAAAGTATCACCAAAGGTAAGAGATGTCATGAAGAAGTGGACTGAACCAATTTAGTACATCGACATTACACAGGTACATGCTTTAGGTCATGGAGTAGGCATATAGTATTCTGCATTCGATCTGAACATCAAATGTACTTTAGTTAGGAATGTATGTAGTCATGTAGATCTTTCCTACATTTTTTGCAGTGTGACAGTA
>JAANSK020273335.1:0-11473 GCA_011763485.2 Isoetes engelmannii
GATGAGGGGGCGGTGGTCAAGGTGGCATGGTGGAAATGTCTCCGCCCCCGGGAGGATGGAGGTTTGGCCATCTTGGATTTAGCATTGCACAGTAAGGTGTTGGTCTCCAAGTTCGTCTGGAGTATATTGCAGGAGGGAGTGTCCTCACCTGGGGCGACTTTGCTGTCACAGTCCCTTCGCCACTGTGTAGCATTTGGGAAGCCTAATGTGCCTGTGGAGTTGCCGTGGGCATTGTTATATGGGCTCAAGCCTTTCTCACACGCTTTCCCCTTCCTCACCGGGGTGTTGCAGGCGTGGAAGCACGTGCAGGTACTGTTCCAGCTGGATTCTGCAGCGGTGTATCATCACTCTTCACCCTTCCTGTGGGTTCCTCTGCCCCCAGAGCAGTTGCCTCTGGCCACGACTATGCATGCCAGGACACAAGCCCGCTGGAGGTGGGCGGGGGTGCTCACTCTGGAAGACTGGTATTGGGATGGTCAGGTTGCATCATGGGAGTCCTTCCGAGCACGGTTTGGTCTGATAGCCAGTGACTGGACTATATGGGAGCAGGTGGCCCGTTGTATTCCGTTGCACATACCTGTGCTTTTTCAGGGGGACGTGGTGGCGCAGGCTTGGAAGGTTCATCCTGATGTTGATGTGGCATGCTTCGTGCGGTCCGCCTACCGTACGTTAGTCATCCATGATACTTTGCCTCCGTCGGATAAGTGCTCTCTGTGGCTTCCGGGCTCTCGCTGGCATTCAGTCTGGGTGTGGACTTGGAATACCCTTCCTCCCCCGAAGGTTAGGGTGCTCCTTTGGCAGGTGGTGCACCGTTCTATCCGAGTAAATACCCTGGTGAGCAGGTTCAGGCCAGGGGTGAGTCCTTTGTGCCCTTGTTGTGGCCTTCATCAGGAGACAGTGGAGCATTGTTTGATTCTTTGCCCCCATCTACAAACGGCCTGGGACTGGGTTCAGGCTCGGCTTCAAGTCCGGCTGACCAGCCAACAGTTTCTTCTGCATTTGTACCCAGGTGCTTGGCCTCTTCCGCGGAAGCAAGCCTTGCACTTATGTGTGGCCTGGTTAGTCTGGCTGATCTGGAAACGAAGGCGGCTGTGGATTTTTCAGGGGATCCAGTAGCCTTCAGCCTCTTTGATTCCCCGACTAAGGTACAAGTTGTTTCAGAGCTTTCAGGTATTCCCAAGATTGGCGGAACGGAAGTTCGCCATCTGGCGAGACTTCCTGAGGATAGTAGATAATGATGGCTGCTTTGTTCAGTTGTAAATTATGATGATGATGGAGTGGTGGAGTATCGCGGCCTCTTCGGGGCAGCTCTTCTTGCTCCTCACTCACCTTGTACCATTGTCATTCTTTTAATACAATGAGAAGTAGTTCTTCAAAAAAAAAAAAAAAGGTACTTTACATGGGCTGTGGGAACCTATTGTTTCGAGGATCAAAATGAAATTGACCATGTACTTCTCCTCTTTATCTTTGGCAGGTAGAATGGAAATTGCCAATGTAGTGATTGGTAGTACTCATGTTTACTTTTCTTCAGCTATTGTTGGGGACAAAGCCTCGTATATGTGGATTGAGGCAGCTATTCGAAAGTTCATATGGCAGGGCTCCCACAAAGTAGCTTGGTCAGATTTAATCAAATAAAAAAAGAAGGGGATTTAATCAAATAAAAAAAGAAGGGGGTCTAGGATGTAAGGATCTGTTTACCCAAACTCAGGCTTTGGCTGCAAAGATGATTTGGAGAGCCCTGTATGCTAACAGACCTTCTCCTATTCTAAAACTCATTCAATACTGGATACATGAATCACATCCAGTGGGTAGCTCATCTCTAAAACATGAACTTCCTGATTTTTCCTTTTTTCAATTTACTCCATGTGCAGGTACTTCAAATAACCTAAGGAGAATGATGGAAGCATGGAACAATGCTTTCTTATGCTATAGACCTCCCCTTCTGGATGCAAGATGTAAAGACATCCACTTTTTCTGGCATTCTGCTCTAGCTCCAGAAGGAATTGGTTGCCTGGCTCTTCGGCATCCACAGAAGTACATGCAATGACACAAGGCAGGCATAAGAAGATTGAGAATTTAAGAATGAAAGACAGATGGATAACCTGGGAAGAACTCAGAGAAAAGACAAAGGACTCAGGGGTAGACAAGAAAATATATCAACTAGTGATGGAATCAGTTGGTGAGCACAATCAGCTGAGTATGAATTCTAACCATTGGCACCTGAACAACAAAGAGAGTTACTCTGTCAGAAATATTTATAAGGCTCTCATATCCAGCAACCCATCTAGAGATAATAGGCTATGGAATTGTGAAGAGAATGAACAAGCAAATACTTGTGCTGCAGGCTGGCCTATTTACACAGCCCAGAAAATTAAAACTTTTAGATGGCTTGTCATCCACCAAAGCTTCACAACAAATTCACAAAGAGCAAAATATGATGCAAATGCTTCTGAGCTATGTTCCTTATGTGGACACAAGGAAACCTTAAACCATGTAGTTACATGCCCATGGCTAGCTGAGTTTTGGAGCTGGATATCACAGATCAATCAAGGAACTCCAGATGAAACAAATTTGCTCACCTTTTGGAAAGTAGAAAATAAGATGGTGAATACTATCAGAGCTCTTAGTGGTTGGGTAGTTTGGCTACACAGAAACAGAGTTACCATTAACTCCAAACCCCCCTCCATGATTTGGTTCAGAGGAATGTTCTTAAATCTTCTCAAAATCTCTGTTGTGGCTCACAAACTCCTAAAAGGAATGAAAAATGATCCAGCATGGGATAGATTAAGAAGATTTCATGTCTTGCACGAGTTTTTTGCTCTCAATCTAACTATTTCTGATGATGTCTTGCACAGAGGAGCAGAGAAGACTCAGTATGCAGGGGGAGCTCATCCAGAATGATGGAGGAGGCTGCAAACTCAGTTGAAGAAATCACCATCCTTGGTAAGACAGAGGTTACATACACCTTGGTCCTCCTCAAAGAGGAAATGGTCCATGCCATGGCCATTAGAAAATTTCTGGATAAAAGGGACACCTGGGAACACAATGACCTTAAGCCCTTTTTTGAAAATCTGTACCATAAGTGGCAGCAGAAAAGGGAAGCACATGTCCTCCTCTTAATGGACTTCACGAACTTCAGAATCAAGGACCTGGATATGATGCTGAATATGTTTGGGAGGAAGACCGTAGCAGACCTTACAATACAATATCTGATTGATGCTTGAAGAGGACAGTTAACTTTTATGGCTAATCTACTGTTTATAACTTGTCTTTATAAGCTATTTATATTTCTATGTAATCTTACCTTGTTTCTGGATCCGTTTTATAAGGACCAGAGCCTACCCGCTTTTCATTGTTGGAAAGCTTTTTGAGTATATCTTTCGAGATATACTTTAGCATGTATTTTCTCTAAATGAAATACAAAAACAATTTTGCCCTTAAAAAAAAAAAGTCGCTTATATAGCATCATTTGTTTGGCCGAAACTTTGCTTAGAAGTAAAGCTTTCTAAATAATCTCTCGCTTGCTATAACCTAAAGCTTTTTATCCAAAATTAACACCTTGCAAAATCGACTGTTGGGATTGGTGCCCTGGTGACACGAATATTCCAGAGCGTCGTTCTACACTAATTGTATATGTTTAGATAGACGTCATAAATATGAATACTAAGTACTTAACACTTCAATATATAAAAGGACATGTCGCCTTCATTCTTTCTATTCTAAACATCAAGCAAATTCAAATACAAACCTTCCATTTCTAGACAACGTTAAGTGGCACACTTTAGGAAAAGAAGGTGCAATGGTAATCCCACTGGAAATTTTTGTTCCTCAACTATTTGTCTTTTCTTGTCAATACGACTTTGAAAATGATTAGTAGTTGTACATAGATAAATCTTGAACTCAAGGTGTCCCTAACAATATCTATGCAAATCTTTTGCAGCTGCAAATTGCAGTGACAAAATTTTTTGTCGAATCCACGCTTTGTCAAATTTAGTCATGTTATGTACCCACCCACACATTGTCTAATTCTTCCAACTTGCCTTCAAAGTTATGTACCCACAAAGAAAAGTTGGAACTACATTGCTTCGAGGCAGCATAACTAGAAATTATCTGCAAAGGGTGGAAACGAGTGACTTTTCAATGTCAAAATTTGAAATATGGTGCATGGTATATAGTAGTAGCTATTCTTCGCCGTTTGGCTAAAATATGGGCTTGACCATTAGAGTTTTGCTGATCTTAATAGGATAAAAATCTCAAAAAATAAAGAAGTTTAGCCAAATATAAATGAGAATCTTCAAAAATTTTAAAAGATTCGCCAAAGTATCTATAATTTTTTTGTTACTTCAGCCAAATTTTACTATCAATTTTTATAAAAATTATCAATAAAACTCCAAAATTCTTATAAGTTTAGCTAATTTTGCAAGGCTATAAACTTTTATACAGGATTGTCCAGTAAGTAGACATCAATAAGCAAACATCCTTGTAACGTGGAAGAAACTTACTTGCAATTATGTGGCAGAATGTTGGGTAAATGTTGAGAATGTCGGGTAAATTATGCTAAAAAGTTCATGCAACATTCTCTGAATGTAAAAGCAGGTTGCTTCACATTTCGCCCCTGCTTCCAGTGGTGCTGTGCCACCGTGGCATACATTACCCTGAATCTGAAGTAGAGTTTTTAGCTGCTGCATATTTGCTCTCGTTGCCCTTATCTAGTAAGATTTATCGCAAAGATCTACATGCTGTTCTAGTGGTTTGCCGTACCATTTTACAAGGCATTTTGAAGTTTTTACTGCTGCAGAATGTAAAGCAACATGTTTTCACGTTACAAAAATGTCTGTTTACCAGACATCCTGGCGTGTCAGCAACGCCTCCGCGATGACATGCGTCGACATGCTTCCATATCAGAATGTCTGGTAAACAGACGTTCTTGTATATTGAAACAATGCCACGTGTCTAATCATGATTGCATGGCGCAGAATTGCAAGCAAGTTGCTTATGGGGCGGAATTGCAAGTAAGTTAGGTTGCTTCTAAGTTGTGCAGACTTTAAGGTAAAGTCTTTGGGAAGAAAAAAAAAAGGTTGTCATGCATGAATACGTGGTTAGAG
The DNA here is from genome assembly GCA_011763485.2 of Isoetes engelmannii. NCBI lineage: Eukaryota > Viridiplantae > Streptophyta > Lycopodiopsida > Isoetales > Isoetaceae > Isoetes > Isoetes engelmannii. Next base: position 5,106 of record JAANSK020273335.1, read on the forward strand.
AAGGGTTGGCGAGCTGTTGGGAGGCTGTAATTTTCGTGGTACCAGCCTCAAGCCCTAAATGCAGAAGGAGCCTTGCAGTGCAGAATGCTAGTAGCAGACTGCCATCTCACTAAACACTCTGTTTCCGACTACTACAACTGAGCCCGTTGCAGTCTCTTCTGCCACACAAGGTCTGGTCGGACCCCTTTTTTGAAGCTCTTCTTTTTCAAATTCAAACCTTGGCGAAGAAAACTTTGACGATGATTTTATGCTTAAATTTCTTCTTTAATGGACTCTGTAATACGCCAGAAACAAAGCCCCATTTTTTTTTCCTTTGCTGTATTATGTTGGATGCTGATGACGATGCAGATGAGCTTGGCATAAGTGATGGCGATGTCGGGATAGAAAAAAGCACTGTTTAGGTTTGCTGCCAAGGTTATTGAGCTTGACAATGCGACCTTTTCTTGGTAAGCGTCGCATTCAGGCTGACCCTGACCCTGACCCTCCTCTGTTGATGCCCTACAGACACATTAATATTTCAAGTTTAGATCCAATACTTAGTTCTTGCTATTTTGTCGTTCAAGCCCCTTTTGTGCGTTTTCTTTGTTTGGATAAATTCCATCTTCTTCTGAAACAAAAAAATGACACTTGCTCTGCAACTCAAAAATGCACTCACTGATTCATCCGGACTCTTGGCATAACCATGTCAGCTTTCTTTATCATTGATGTAGGCTGCTTAAGGACAAGTTTTTCTCCACCTTAATAATTGTTCTAAAGCCGGAACAAGTCCACATACAGGAGCCAGGCAGACAGAGGCAACTGGTTGACTGAAGGGTGAGATCTTGAACCAAGATCATCTTACAGAGGCCAAAGTACATGTTGATGATGAGAACTATGTTGTTGTATATCCCAAGAACCAGATAAAATAATCAAAAAGCAGAGTGTCATATTGATGAGGATGATATGGGTATTCAAGGGTATGATATGGCTGATCTGTAGGATGATCTTTTGCCTCTGTGACATGCTCTTTGGAGCTCTGAAATCAAGCATGCATTTTAGGATATGAAGTTTTGATGATCAAAAGTGGAAAATGATCAGATAACAAGATGGCTGATCCAAATAGTGGCATAAACAACAGTGCCATCATCCTTGCTGGTGGAGCAGACATAGATCATGGCGAAAGAGGAAGGGAATATCGAAAAGGGAATTGGACTCTGCATGAAACCATGGTGCTAATAACAGGCAAGAGGCTGGATGATGAAAGAAGGCTCAAGGGTGGTGATAAGAGAGGCAAATCTGCAGAATTTAGGTGGAAATGGGTGGAGAATTACTGCTGGAAGAATGGATGTCAGAGAAGCCAGAACCAATGCAATGACAAGTGGGACAATTTGCTGAGAGATTTCAAAAAGGTTAGAGACTATGAAAATAGGATTCAGCTTCAGCCTGGACAGCGCTCTTACTGGAACCTCGAGAAGCCAGAGAGGAAGGAACGCGGATTGCCCTCTAATATGCTGCTGCAGGTTTATGAGTCATTGCATGAGATTGTTGATAAGCGCCTGCCAGCTCGAACTTCATCTGTTCTTCAGCAGCAGATGTTGATGTTGGATCCTGCTGCTCCTGGCAGACTGCCTGGAACCGCTGCAAATGCGCCAACATCTGCAGGTATTTCTGCTCTTTTTTTCATCTCAAATATAGAAAAAGCATTGAATGAGTAGTTCATTTCTTCTCAGTTTTCTCTTCTGATCTTAAGCACCCTTTCCTGAAACCAGAAGGAAGAAGAATATTAGAAGAAAGGTATTGTTAACATGAATATGTAGCATATATGTAGTTTTGTATTTAAAATGCAGTGCTAAGATCTTCCTTTCTTCGATTCATGAGATAAGTTGGGATTTATAAGCTGAATCCTGAATCCTTGTAGTTTCTTGTAGCTGTTCCTTGTTCTTCATGTAGCAGGTTTATTTTGAAGAAGATTTAAGTGCTGAATGCTACCTCTGACTGTCCATTTATTAATACAAGAAGGAATTTAATCTTGTAGATCTTATGGTACTGAATCACAATGGAGTTGATGCAGACATGTCCAAAAGCATGGAAAGCGATGATGAGGATAGTGGAGAGCCAAGATCAGAGATGAGGAAGCGAAAATCTGTAACAGGAGGAGAAGGACTGGCACCTGCAGTGTGCAAGAGTGCATCTGAACTGAGCCACACGTTGCTGGCATGTGAAGAAAAAAAAGATAAGAGACACAGAGAGCTGCTTGGCATTCAGGAAAGGCAACTCATACTTGAAGAGACCAAGTTTGAAATCAACCGCCAAGGCATGGAAGGCCTCATTGGTGCTGTTAATAATCTTGCAAACGCTGTTCTCACTTTGGCATCAGAAAACCCTTCTCTTCCTCAACCTTGAGATTAAAACCCTTCTCTGTCTCAGCTCCAAAAATTATCTAAAACCCTTCAGAAAACCCTTCTTTGTCTCAGCTCCAAAAATGATCTAAAACCCTTCAGAAAATCCTTCTCTGTCTCAGCTCCAAAATGATCTAAAACCCTTCAGAAAATCCTTCTCTTTCTCACCATTAAAACCCTTCTCTAAATCCTTGCCACAAATTGATACCTCTTCTGTCTCAATCTCAGTCCCAACCTCAAAGTCAAAACCCATATCTTATTCTCAAGATCAAATCCCATATCTTTTCAATCTAGAGGTCAAACTCAAAACCCATTTCTCAGTCTCACGCTCAAGATCATTCATTACTTAAGCATCTGAGCCTTTGTACCATTTCATTTGATCGCCGCTGTTCCATATTTTGCTAACAGCAATTTTTCAAGGATTTCAAAAACTGGGTTTTGTTCAACCGCCTCAATGTTGCATTGTTTTGTCTACAGTTTTTTGTCCTGGTTCTAAAATTTGCCATGCAACAGGGGGAAAAAAATAGTCAAAGAATGTTATTAACTGTAATGCACGGTGCAATGATTAAGAAGCTAAATGTTTGTGGGGGTTGTTTAGTGATCACGAGATATTCGTTTAGTCCGTCCATGGTGCAGGCCTGAGAGAGTGCAGCCGAAATTATGGTTTGAATAGAGTCCTCGGTTCGCGAGCCCATGCCTTGCTTGATTTTTCCCATGTACGACTGAGACATGACGCTGCAAGCGAGAAATTTAGTGTTAGATTCTTGTTGGATCTTTTCTGGGTCTGTTTTGTGCTCTCAAAACCATGGCAATGGCATGGCTTCACATGCATTTCTTTGCAAAATCCAATTCTTTTCTGCTTCTGCTTGTTGGTGCCCATAAATCTTATCTCTACATACGTCATTCATCCTTGTCCGTTTATGCTTCGTCAAGCATTCAAGAAGCATTGGCCTTTGTGTTTCCCACAAGATGGCAGTGGAAGTGCCTTTAGCCCTTATTTTATTGCCACCTTTTGCTTGTCGAAAGCTTGGAAAAATTATACACACTTTGAAAACCTGTCCACCATTATACTCTTCCTATGTTATTGGTGGGCACACCATTAGAGTTTTGGTATATTCCAAAAGATATTCTCATCGGATGGCCTCGATTGAGTGGATGGCATTCCATAAGCAACAACACATGTAAAGTGTAGAAGGACAGAATTGGCCGACCTCCAATAATTTAACCAAACTAGAAACTTGTGCCTGCATGGACGTATCGGTATTAGCCATGGACGCACATAATGACAGATTAATTAAATGCATAGGTCAAATGGAATGGATAATAATAGAATAGGTCAATGTCATCATACCGACGTGCACACTATTGGCTCCCCTAAATGACATATAGGGACGCTGGATTCTAGGCCCCCAATTCATGGATTCTAAGCCCAGAATCCATGGATTCTGGACCTAGAATCCAATGGGTTCCAGGCCTAGAATCAATAGAACCATCTTACAAACTAATAATGATTATTAGAAACTAGTGTACAATTGGGGAAATATTACAAAAAATATGATATGAATATAAATGGTTTTGTAAAACCATAGAGGACACATGGTTTTTGTTGACATTGTCAATTGCTATATAAAAAAACCACATGCATACTGGTTTTCAAGTTGATTTTTCATGCCGGTTCATTTTTGGAGGCCTTGTGGAACGAAGATTGGACTAGGCATTTTTGATCCACTATAGTTGCACGAAGGATGACTCCCAATTGCTCACTCAACTTGCATGCCGACAACAAAAACCATCTGAGTCGCCTCGTGAATTTGCTGATCACATATAGCTGCTAGTCACCATACTAGTTGAGATGCCATCGAATAGCCAGCTTCTCGCTTGGTTCTTGCAAGGCCTCAACCAGCAAATTCGTGTTTATATCGAGCTTCTTCAAGGACCAAAAACCCTTGAAGATGCTATCAAGGCAGCTAACAGATCGGTCAATATTGCATCAAGAACACCTGTAGCTGAGAACAATTTGCACCCGTTGTCCACACATACCGTGCCTCCCCATTCAGTCAGATCTGCAACATCCAGGAGTCATATTTAGTGTAGTCATCCCGGGGGTGCAGCTAATGTAAAGTCTATATAGCATGTGCGTGCATAGATTCAAGGGAAATTATCCCTTATACGGAATTTTTCTAAGACAGTATCCCTCATATTTCATATACCCCTACCATATTTCCTTCATATCCGTATGGAAATCAGGCAAAAAAATACCCCCTCCCATATTATGCGTACGATTTTAGCACCAAAAAAACCCCTCCTTACACTCACGTGTTTTCTACGATTTCTTCTAATGGCTGACTATTCTGTGGCAGGTTATCATGTTAACGAGTGCAATGTCTTAATGGGTGCCGCCACTGCAAGAATTGCAATATGAATAATCATTCAACAGAGGAATGCACCACGCCCTAGCCTCTTTCTTTTGATTCTAGCTTCCATGTCCAAAAAGCTAATGCAGTTGCAGTACACGCTTCTACTTCTAGAGATGCCTGGGGTGTCACTTGCTTCCACTGCGATCAGAAAGGCCACGTTTTGCAGGATTGTCCTCAGTTGTCCATGGTGCAAGTGCAGATTCCAGGCATAAACCAAGTTGCTTATGTACGCCTCTCTCTTGATCAACTCTGGAAGGCAAAAGGAAACCTCGGTCGTGCACCTGGGCACCCTCTCTCTTTCAATAGGGGACCTCTTCCACCATGTCCGCCACAACAGTAAGCCACTCCTGTGGAGCAGCGTGGTTCAAATATTGGGTCAGGTAACTCTCGACGAGCCAATCCGACGTTCTTCCAATTGGGTTTTGGAAGTGCCTGTCCGAGATATTCATTCGGTCAATATGGTCCTTGCAACCTTGCCCGCACCTAAGTTTGAATATCTTAGCTGGGAGACTCAATGGAGGTTGCGGCAATTGAAGCAACAGTTAACTCTCAGTGGCATGGCTCCAGAGGCTGTTTTTGCAACCCACGTGCATCCAAGGGCAAGGAACCCATTGATCTGTCGGCCGCTGCACAAAGCTTTCAAGAAGCTATCACGCATATACCTACGATTCTAGAGATCCCGTTACTTGCCAACCCGGCCATGCCATTGGAGGTGCAAGAAGCTCTCATCCAGGGTCTGTCATCTTCCAGATACTTAAATTACCTCAACTTTCCTCCACCACCATTCCTGCCAAACTTCTCCACTCTTTCCAGCACACCAAAATACCCTTGAGTCTTTCTACACTCCATTCCATCTGCCCCATTTTTCCATCTTCAATCACCACTCCCGACGGTGGTGGGTGCGGTAGGCATGACAACTCCGACAATGGATGTTTACGTTGACACGCACAGGATCAATAAGGTCCAAGTTGATGGTGGCAGTGCAGTCAACTTGATAACTAATGGCTTGAAGCAACGGGTCTGCACTATCTGCACCCGCCCACCTACGATATCAAAATGGCTAATGGCACGATTTTTAGTCCTCAGGTTATAGTCAAGAATCTGAAGCTCCACACTGGTTAGCTGCATTTCAATGCTGATTTTGAAGTTCTGTAATTAGATTAAGATCCTAGAGACTATGAGATGCTCGTCGGGCATCCCTTTCTCCGCCAAGCTGAGGGGCAGTATAACTGGCGCCAAAATGTCTTGGAAATCTTCGATGCATGCTACACGGAAACCCTTGATCTCACAACGGGCCGCATCATTTCGGTGGAGCACAAAGAACGCCATTTTTCAGACAGTGACCCCGACAATGACACGGCAATGGTTGCCTCTTGCTCTACCTAGCCGCCACCTGTTTCTGATCCCTGGGAGAACAATGATTTGTATAATGATAAAGATTTGGCGCCACTATACGTGTCTGAATTTGCCGTGATAAATCTTAAAGACAGATATGAGAATCATCTTAAGAAGTCGAATGTGCGGTGATGTGTGATAATGCCTGCAATATGGGATGAAAAGGCTAAGCAGAGAA
>JAANSK020273346.1:0-11473 GCA_011763485.2 Isoetes engelmannii
GGGTATACGGGGTACATGACATATCTACGGCATGTACCAGTGACGTGGCATACATAATATACGTATTTATACCGTATATTATTATGGAACGTCACACCTAGCCTTTTAACAATCTTAAAAGGACCAGCATATCTCGGGGCTAAGTTAGGCACTTGCCCTTTAACCAACGGTTTAAGGGTGCTGATTCGTGACGATGAAGGATACACAATCCTCAAAAACACATAGTCATCTTCCTCATAGATAATATCATGTCTATGCTTATTAGTATAAATTTGAGTGCGATCTTGTGCTCTACGCAAGTTTTCTTGATACTGATGCAAAATTACATTCATATCATTCAACATATTAACAACAGCATTCATCTTTAGATATCTATGCATATCGGCATAAGTTCTAGGATTACGCCCAATAATAGCAACAAAGGGAGTCATCTTCATACCTGTATGATGGCTATTGGTGTACGTAAGCTCAAGATAAGGTAAGTACTCCTCCATCGAGTTTGACGCTCATGCATAAAACTTCTCAACATATTCTCCAAGATCATGTTGATTCGCTTGGTTTATCCATCCATTTGTGGATGGTACCACTGCCCATTCTCAATTGTACCTTGAGACCCTTTCATAAAGTCCTTCCAAAAATGACCCGCAAACTTAGTCACTTATGATTGATAAAGGCAAACCAAAAGTAGGAAAACATATCTCCTATATGCAGTTGCTACATCCAGACTAATAGCATTACCCTTTAAGGCCACAAATTTGGCGTACTTAGTTAGACAGTCTACAATTACCCATACTTGAGTGTTTTTCCTTATAGTCCTGGGCAAAGTTCCATACTTATACACTCCCATCTTTGCAATGGTATGGGTATAGGCTGCAATAGTCCTGGAGTACGACCATGATCAGCTTTAACAGCTTGGCACATCTAACAATGAGAAACCAACTCCTTGACTTGATTTTTCATGTCTGGACTGTGGTAGTGTCGCTTGACCAACTCGTAGATCTTCCACTCACTCCCATGCCCAGTTTGTGGGGTTTCATGATGATCACTCAATATCATCTCTCAAAGATTAGCATGGAATGGTACATAAACCGTCTTTTTCGGCTTTGTGGCTTAGGGCATTTCCTAGCGTAATGGACCATGCCTTGGCAGTTATAACACTTTATAGCGGCCTTATTTTGACAGGAATCCTTGGATTGCCCCGCAGCCCTTTTGTTAGACTAATTCCTTTTTCTCTTCTTAGCAGACATCGCTCCCTCGGAAGTACCTTCGGCCCGTTTAGACTTTCAATCAAAACCCTTCTTGGCCTTCTGAGTTTTCTCACGGCCAACAGACTTTCTTGCAGGCTCAACAGCTTCCTCGAACCCCTTGGGTTCTGCTTGCAAAAGGTGAGTTTTAATACTGTTATCCTTTAGACCGTTTACAAAGTGGTCGACCTTGATCTGAGGGATAAGATCTAAGAGTCTTGCAAACAATCCTCGGAGCTACTAACATATTCTTGTAATGTTCCGATTTGCGTAGACTCTTTAAGTGATAAGAGTGCATGCCGACTGTCAAATTGAGGTGCATGCTCATCTTTGAGCAGTTTGCAAAAGTCATTCCATGACCTAAAGTTCTTATCATTGTCAGTGTAGATAGCCCATCATGACGCATCAGCTCCTTTCAACTTAAGAGAAGCATAGAGCACCTTTGCTCTATCAACTTTATTTAGTTGCCAAATAAAAAAGTTTCATGCGACTGACCAAGGCATAGCATCCTCTGGTGTACCGATCCCATCAAACTCAGGCATCTTCATCTTTTCCAATGCCTTTACTTCGTCCTCGGAGAGTCCTTCTAGAGACCCTTCAGAAGGCTCACCAACTGGATTAATATTTGGATTAACAATTGGGTTAACTGAATCTGGCATAGCATGACTAGCCAGGCTGTGCACTGGTACTAGCTCGTTCCTTAGGAGTACCTCGGATTGCTTGGGTTGTATTATTTCCGGCACCCCTAACATTCTGCATGCGCGTTGCTCCCTTGCATTGCTTTCAATAATCTAACGGCTCATTTGCCTTTGCATATTATCCAAGGTTCGAGCAATCAATGATTGTTCTCTCCTTGGCTCCATAAGTGTAGTTGTAGTTACTACAATTGCAGTTGTAGACATAGGTATTGTAAAGGCATTGCTCCTAGAGCCTCCTCCAACATTAACAAGACCTACTCCACTTGCTGCTAAATCTCCACATGATATTACGGTACCTCCAACCAGATTGATCACTGGCGGTACTTCTGGTACACTAGCTCGTGGTTGTGTTTGAATTAATCCATAATCAAACACGAGCAGATCATCCAAGTGGACACCCTGGAGTGCTGGTACAATACCATCAGTTATCATTGGCATGACTGGCAGACCATCCATTAGTTGCGCCTCGCCTTGAGTTGGATCAGCCATAGATAAGAACTGATGTTCTGATACCAAATTGTCACAACCTACAAAGGTAGGTACGATTATGCTACCTTGAACTCCCTGAGTTCCCCTCAACCGTGAGTTCCTTGAACTCTCCACCCACAATCGTTCTAATTCCCAGCATTAGACTGAAGCCCAACTTCAGATAGTTCTTAACCAAGAACTAGTACTGCTACTACTGTAGTTTTGCAACACAAGAAACAATGGATGTTTCTCCAACTGGATAAAAGCTTCTAAAATCAACCACAATCAGGTCGAAATGGTCTATAATGGTCTCAGGAAGACAAATCAGGAACTAAGGAAAAGCTAGAAGATGACACAAGCGATTCTTCAAGCTGCTATCAGAAAATTGTTTGCTTTTCCAACTCGCCCCAAATCCTTATATTATGGCAGGAATAGTATGAACAGGTCGAATAAAGGTTTGGAAGCCTTTTCCTAGCCTCGAATAGCCTTCTAACAATAGATCATGCCTATCTCGCCCGATCCGAAAGCTAATAGGTCCATCCGCAACCTGATAGGGAGTTTTCCCTTTAAATAGTATCCACCAATGGGGTTGCACCACACGGACCCCCTCAACTCAATGGTTTAATTATTTAAAACGCGACTTTAAATGTCCTTTTGAATATTTTCAACCATTCTTTTTAAGTTCCTACTCTATATCCAGGATATGATTCAGACCAGGAGATCTAGAATGATTTCTTGATGCCCAATCACTACCCACTACAACTTTGAAAAGTAGAGACCTAACATACTCCGTCCCTTCTGAATTATCATTGAGATTAATGGTAGGAACTAGAAATATATAGTAAGCCCATCAAGGTTCTAAAATGAACCAAATGTGAGTTAGGAGCGCCCTATCATCTTTGGGAATGGACATGAGATTAGCCACATGCAGTTTCTAATACAAGGTGAATTCACTCTTTCTAACAAAGGGGTTCATAATCAAATGCATAGAAATTGTGCCTATTTCATGTCTCAAAACTCTACTAACTTGGAGCCGCAAGCAAGCTTCCGATCCATCAAGAGCATCATCTAATGGCCCCTCCTCATACTCGCATTCTTCATAACCCAAATCCAAAAGTGTGTTTTCATATGCTTCAACTTTTGGTGGCAAAAATACAGTGGCTCCCATTTCATAGAGTTTTGGTGTCATCTGTTTCAGGCTAATCTCCCCCTCTAACACAGCTGCTATCCTCGCTAAATCCTCGAGCCTAATGCTGCAGAAAACAGATTCTTATGGAGCCTAAAATTAAACTCAATTCATGTAAATTCACTTTTGAAAAGTTCTCATACCTCTTAGTATCAAACTCAAGTCCGCAATATACAAGAAGTGCAAGCTTTATTTCGGCTTTTGGAATTTGATCTTCAATTTCAATAGGCTTTACATTGCAGTAAATAGGAACAAATGATTGGAGCTTTACATGGCTAGGGCAGTCAGATGCACCATAGTGGTTCGAGAATATGATAACATGTATCATACTAAAGAGAACATCACAATGGTCTTTGAGTGTGGAGGAGGGTCACTTATTTTCCAACATTTCTGAAATTTGCAAACTTGCTTTGTTATGGTTAGAAGTATAAATTTTGAAATTCACTTGGAAAATGGAAGCCATATAAAAATCAATATGAAACTTATAGTTTCTTTGGGAGGGCAAGAAAGAATTTCGTAATTAAAATGGAGGGATTATATAGAGCCAAATCCAATGGCCGAAGGGCTAGGGCTAAGGCACATGATAACCCAAAGAAAACAATATCAGATTTTTTCATTTTTCACTTCAAGCTATTTTGAATCCACAACCAATACGATATGCATGGACCATAAATGACATAAGCTCCAATCATAGAGTTCCAAAATATGACATCCCGCTGAGGCATTTTATCAAAACTAACATATCCAAAATTTCCCATACGTATCGATCAGGGTATTGCCAACAACAAGATCACATTCATAACCTTTACTTATAATGAAGGCATGGATCAGCTTACCTTCTAAAACTGTTGCTCAAGGGTGAGTCTGACATCGAGCAATTGTGTTTTTGGTGTTTGGTTTTTTTTTTTTTGGCAGATTGGAGCATATCCAGTATATCTCACGGCAAATATTTCTGAGTCCTTTTGTAAAATGGGCACACAACGTCCATGCTTTGTAGTTGCAGGTGCGTCCAGAAAAAACCCTTTTGGTGCTGAATTTCTTTCCTGCAAAGGGACCAGGTTATAACACTATTCCCACGTCCAAACAGAATCTAAGAGTAAAAGCGAGAGCCATGGTACTACTTCTGCTGGCCATAGTTGAAGCCCGAAGCAGAGGGGTTAACAGGTGCAACGAGCTCGACCAGAGGCGACGGGTTCGACCAAAAATAGAGGTGACGGATAGAGTAACTGGCCATAGCAAGTTTAGGCCAGTCACCAGGCATATCCGAGTATATTCCAACATATACCCAAAATATCCCACATTCGCACATAAGCAAGAGATTACCCTTAGGGGCAACCGAAAAACACACTCTTACCCTAGAAAAATAAAGTAAAACAAAATGGAGAGAAGCATGTATAGGGGAATGGAGGTTGGGATCTCCATTCCCAGTTTTCAGGTTGGGTCCTGCGACCGGCGTTAGCCGGGAGTGGGTGACCTGGAAACTGGGAATGGAGATCCCAACCTCCATTCCCCTACAATATAGAAGTTGGGGACTTAATTTTTCAGATTTTGTGTGCATTCAGCTTCAGAACAGAGCTTCAGATCCTGAAAAGCTTCCTGTAAAACCAAGCTATTAACTTTGGCGAAGATTCAAACCTGTTAGATCTGGCAAAGCTTTAATCCGGCGACCTGTAAGATCTGCAAGATCTGTAAGACCTGCAAGATTCGGCAACGTTTTCGCAGATGCTGCCGAGCAAAGGTTCTTGGTAGATCCAGCAAGGTTCTTTCTGTCATCGGCTTGTGTCTCCTTTGCGGCGGTGCGATACCTGAAGAACCCTAAAAGCAAATAGGAACCCTAAAATATGACCTGAAGAATAGGTCATCCGGAATGGAGGAACCCAAGTTCTATTCCGCGTTATTGGGTTGCTGCCACGCGTCGCCACAAGACTGGACGCCAGTAAAAATTAAGGACCCAACTTCTATATTGCTAATGGAAAAATAAATGGAGAACCTTATCATATGTATATATGAACTAAATACAATAGAGTTACATGTGATAAATGAGGGATGGAGTATAACCCGTCCTAAAGTATATAGGTACAAGATGTTCAAGCAAGTTGCGCGAAACATGGATCCATTGTTCACACTTTGGTACTTTTCATTCAACTCTTCTAGAAAGCTTCTTCATCTAGAATGATTCTAAAGGCATATTCGAAGGCAAACCATAGAAGAAAAATAGAAAATGACATGAGATCCGGCGAGTAGTTTATTAACGTAAGCGTAAGAGAAAAGGCGAAGAGATGACGTGAGGAGACGTTTAAGGGAAAGCTTAGAGCTGGGAGATGCAGAATTTGGAAGGATATGAAGTGAAGATCAGTCAAGCAAGAACAAGTCGATGATAAGGAAAGCAGTCCTTACGCGCATTCACCAATTCTTTTGTATGATGAATTCTTCTTGTGGGGAGGAGGGCATTCACCAATTCTTTTCCTATGATGAATTATTCTTATGGGAGGGGGGCTGAGAGTGTGAGGCTAGTATCAGAGAGTGAGGTCAATATGAGGAAAGAGAGGATATGAGGAGGAGGTTGAGGCTAGAATGAAGAGGGAGAAGGACGTGACAAGCGTGAGGCCAAGTTGCGGAGCGAGAAATTAAAAGAACTGAACTGATTTGAATTGATTAATGAAATTGAATTGAATTGAACTGTAGTGATCGAGGACAGAGCACGAAGATACACCGAGGGTGAGGCCAATGCAATTGATTAATGAAATTGAATTGAACTGAATTGAACTGAACTGAACTGTAGAGATACACCGAGGGAAGGAAATTCTTAACCACATTCAAAAAAAAAAAAAACGGAAAAAAAAGAAAATTCCAAGAATTCTTGCCACTTTGGGACCACGTATATTATTTTGTAGTGCAACATTTTTTATGCTTTTATGGTCCACATTACTATGAAAATGAGCTAAAAGAACACGTGTCAAGAAAGTGCTTTATAAACAGTTCTGCGCGTAGACGTGGAGGTCGGAGAATACGTTAAACTAGCGTTATCGAACGAATGAGCAGCTGCCACGTTATTGTTATATTATATGTATTTTTTAAAATCATAACTTTTTTGGTTTACTATTATTTATTTCCAAAATATAGTTATGTGGCGTTGCTTCCTTTATCCACGCCTTTAGTCGGATCTAAACCACACGGGCTTTTCGTGTGAGCCGTTAAACAGCACTCGTCCTTGCTTTGATCGACGGCTGGCAGGCATCTAAACCACCACATCACAGCCGTTCGATGAGTCGCACGTGCCGGCTCCCCTAGTTCAAAATCAGAACAAGCCTTCTTTTGTAAAATCCAAAGCGCAATTCCTTCCGCCATAGCCAGCGCTCAGGGTTCTCGTGTTGTTTCTTTGCCTTATCTAATTCGGCTGTGGATATACTCGCTCTTTCCTGATTTTGGGTTTGCTGTGTATATTTTGCGCTTCACAATTCGCCCCTTTTCTTCTGCGTCTTCTTTTGTATAGATTTCTGCAAAATCGGTGCGCTTTGTCTCAATCTCTGTATATAGCTTCGTATTCTCTATACTCTTGGCGGATTTGCTCCTTTGGCAACCTCCTACGCGGTGAATTTGCTCTGGAAGTGTTGATTCTGAAGGAAAGGAGCACATTGATCCGTTTTCTTCTTCACCAATTCTCTGTAAGTTCGGAAATCTTCTTACAATAAAGAACTTCTTTACAAATTTCTGCACGGAAGAGGAATTTTGCCTTGCTTCTGTAAGCATTTAGCCAAATTTATACTCCCAGCTTCGTCATTTGCAAGCGTCTTCCTCTGGTTATATTCATTCAGTTGTTTTGAGGTCAGAAAATGGCGTCTACTCTCGCAAGCAGCGCCTTTTTGGGGCAAGGAAGGCATTTGTTTGGAGATCCATGGTTATCTGGGTCCGAGATACCGTCAACAAGCTGCAACGAATACCTACGGGTTGCATGCCCCAAGTTGAGGCCCTCTTTGCTAGTTCAAGTTTCATGTTCTCACGGAGTGCACAAATTATCAAGAGAAGGAGACTTACCGTGCTCTGTAAGCTCATGTGAAGAATGGTGGAGAAAGCCTGGTCAAAGATCTGAATTCAAAGCCCCTTCTGCAGCAGCAGCAGAGGCCTTCTTCACAGCCAGAGAATTTGACGTTCCGTCTTCCTTTGTTAAGGAGAAGGAACACATCTTTAGAGAAACTCCAACAAGCAAGGGCAAGTCTGGCGGTGTGCCTGTGTATGTGATGCTTCCTTTGGATAGTGTGAATAGCAATAATCAAGTTAGCCGAAAGAGGGCTCTCAATGCAAGTCTTCTTGCTTTGAAGAGCGCCGGAGTCGAAGGTGTTATGATGGATGTGTGGTGGGGAATAGTTGAAAAGGATGGCCCTCTTAAATACAACTGGTCTGCTTATAGAGAACTCATGGAGATGGTTAGAAAGCATGGCCTCAAGATTCAAGCTGTTATGTCATTTCATCAGTGCGGAGGAAACGTTGGAGATTCTTGCTCGTAAGTCATTTTTCAGTGTTTTTTCTGCAAAGAAGCTAGTTTTATGCTGATTTTTCTTTCTGAAAATACTGGGTTTTGCATTCTTCATAGTCTGATCTATCAAGGGTATGCCATTATCTGAGGCTGAACCTGTACTTTTGTGTGTTTTCAGCGTTCCTTTGCCGCCATGGGTCTTAGAAGAATTTAACAATGACAACGAAATTGTCTATACCGATAGGGCTGGTAGACGCAACCCTGAGTATCTGTCTCTTGGGTGTGATACACTTCCTGTCTTGAAAGGTAGAACCCCAGTGCAGGCCTATGCTGATTATATGAGAAGCTTTAGGGACACTTTCAAGGACATGCTTGGGGACACAATAGTGGTGAGTGGCATAGTTCACATTTGATACCTTATTGTGTGGTCTTTATGCCGCCTTATCTGACTGAAATTTGTGGTTCTGAAATTTTAGGAAGTTCAAGTTGGCATGGGCCCAGCAGGTGAACTGAGGTATCCTGGATATCCAGAACGGGATGGTATATGGAGGTATCCTGGCATTGGAGAGTTTCAATGTTATGACAAGGTAATTCATTTGTCTATTATCTCCATTTGATAGAAATTGTAGATATGCCATGCTTGCAGAGTTCATAATCTGTAAGCTGCTTCTTTCCATCCTGATTAGATTTGACTGATGGGTAGAGTGATATGCCATGTTTCATTACTTCTGCAGTCTTATTCTGCTTACAGATTTTTCTTTTTATTTATTTTGCTTGTTCTGATCGGTGTCTTTTATTGCAGTACATGCTTGCATCTTTGAAGGCTGCAGCTCATGCTGCTGGAAAACCTGCATGGGGCCATGGTGGTCCATTTGATGCTGGGTCCTATAAGCAGTGGCCAGAGGATTCATCGTTTTTCAAAAGAGATGGTGGCTGGAATTCACCATATGGGCAATTTTTTATGAATTGGTATTCTGGGATGCTGTTGGATCATGGTGAGAGAATTTTGACATCTGCAGAAGCCATTTTCCGGGGTACGCCAGTTAGACTATCTGCAAAGGTTGCTGGTATCCACTGGCATTATGGCACCCGATCTCATCCACCTGAGCTGACTGCTGGATATTACAATACCAGAATAAGGGATGGGTATCTTCCAGTTGCCAGAATGTTTGGTAGGCATGGTGTGACATTCAATTTTACTTGTTTTGAAATGAGGGATATTGAGCAACCACCTGAGGCATTGTGTAGTCCAGAGGGGCTTTTGATCCAGGTGGTGAAAGCTGCAAAACAGGCTGGGATATCACTTGCAGGAGAGAATGCATTGCCAAGATATGATGAATCTGCATATGAGCAGATAGTTAATAAATCAAGGCTTCAAGTCGAGGGCGAAGAGCAGACAGAGCGCGCATTCGAGCCCATGTGCACATTCACATTCTTGAGAATGAGTGAAAATCTGTTCCATCCTGATAACTGGCGACGATTCGTCCCATTTGTTAGGCAAATGGCAGAGGGAAGAACATTCCAGCCTTGGGAGGAAGAACACAGAGCTTCAGAACAGCATGTACATGCCACAAGGCCTTTAATCCAAGAAGCTGCTGCTGCCTTAGTTTGAGCGAGGAGGTTGAATTTTTTCCTATTTGACAAGGTTTTTCCTCTTTGTAGATACTTATCCTAACTTGTGGCTCACAAGGTTGCTAATACAGAGAATTGGAAGCAAAGCGCAGGCTTGCTTTTGTAATTTTGTTCTGGAATACATTATTGTACATTGTTTAAGCACTCAATATTGGTGCTTAATATTTGCTGGGTCTCCTGCTTGGAAGGATCCAGCTGATGGCTTTGAATTGTGGTTCTAAATGTTAAAAGCCACTTCCTTTAAATACATATCTTTTGTTATTTTTTTAGTTTATTCTCTCTGGTCTGATTTTTGCTGTCGGCTGTTGTGGATAAGTTGCCAGTGTTTCTAATTCCATGTGCAGTGTTAATTTAAATTCCTTAGCAGCCAGTTGTTTGTTGTCTGGGTGGTTTGTTGTGTTTAAGACAGCTTACCTTGTTTGCCTGGTGGATGTTGCGACCGGCGGCAGTCGGGAGCAGCTTATTGGAGCAAATAGGGTAAACTGTACCCTTGCAATATCAATTATAATTGGGGAGCTAATTTGAGCTGTGCTGATTTTTGACCTGTGCTGCTAGTGATGCAGAATTGAAGAACCCAACTTCGATTCTCTGTTCTTGGCACAGTCGACCTTGGTCATTGAAATTTTAATCAGGGTAAAATTTTGGCCTGTTTTAACATTTTACACACAAGAAATTCTCTGCTCATTCTCGCCGCTATTCCAGCTACTCCACCTCAGTTTGAATCCTGAACATTTTCATGTTGCACAGATTCAGTCTACTTATTCGAGGGTAAAAAGCTTCGGACACCTGCTGGACTGGAAGCCATAGCCTCAAAAACTTTTGAAGGGAACTTCAAAACTGCCAAAATAGAAGTCATAGCCACAGCCAAAATGGAATTGCAGCGCCTCAAAACTTCTGAACAAGCAAAATTTTTACCCTGATTATAATTTTGTTGGAGAATGTGTCTTCGTTGAAATTTTTGCTTGAAATTTTGAGGTGGCCTGGCCGCGCCACTCGCGGCTTCCCCGCTCTTGGCCTGCCAGACCACCTCCAAATTTCAAGCAGAAATTTCGAGCTGACACAAATTACTCCTTCCATAATTTTTTTAAGCATACAACCTGTAATTTCCTAAAGAATAAAAGGTCAACAAGATACAATTTTGGGAAATTTATCAAAATAACCTTAATTTTTACTTAATTCCCAAAAAGCCCTTCCTATTTTTTGAATTCTCAAAAATGCCCTTAATTTTTAAGTATTTTCGCAAATAGCCCTTTCTATGCCAAAAATTACTAAAAAGCCCTTCAAATTTTTTTAAACTACCCCTTTCCACTATTATTTTGCACAATTTCACAATAGATGTTCAATTTTACAAATGGAATGGAAGTGTTTTATACAGTCACGACAATTTAGAAAGTAATTTTCAGAACTGGAATAGTAATGTCAATAGTATTTCTGCAACTGCATTCATTATGGCCAACTCTTAAATTAAATCCATTATATCATACACTCAAATGAAATAAAGCAAAAGGCAAGGAGAGAAAACAACTGCAAAACAACAATGTGAAAGCAAATAAATTTACCTGCTTGTTGACAAAGAAGGAGACCATGGTATGTCTTACCTCTTGAATCCAGTACAATGGATTTGCGTTGTCCACAACAAGGTTGCAAGCACATCGACATGTGAATCAGTCACAAATACTGCTTTGGATCAGCACCACGGCATGGCAGAATTGGAACGGCAAGAAGAAAAGCAAGAATCCGGGCTGTTTTTAGCGGCAAGGTCAATTTTGGA
>JAANSK020273357.1:0-11470 GCA_011763485.2 Isoetes engelmannii
GGGGATAGGGGACACCCCTGTTTGATCCCAATATTGCTAACCACGACATCATCACATTCTTTTACATAGGGAAAGGATAACTGAACTAAGAGCCTTTCATAAAGTATCTTAACTGCTTGTCTCAATTCCACTGGAACTCCAAGTAACTCCATTCTTCGCAAGAGATTATGCATATTCACTGTGTCAAAGGCTTTAGCATATGCATATAAAGGGCTTTTTTTGCCAGTCACTGAATCTATCATGGCACGCAAAGTGATCAAATGATCTATAGTAGACTGTTTAGGTCTAAATCTTGCTTGACCCATAGCCCTAACTCCATGTTTTTCCATCCACATATTAATCTTATTGTTTAGCATGGTGGCACATAGTTTAGCAAAAAAGCTGCAAACCATTATCATTCTATAGTCACCTGGATCTTTATCATCTCCTGCTTTGTATAATGGAATAACTCTGTTAACTTGCCATGCACGAGGAAAGCCATTTGCCACATTTAACAATTTTAAGAGCACCGCATGAACTGAACTCCCAGCCCATTTGAACATCTCTGCCACTAAGCCAACTCTGCGAAGCCCTGATGAGTTGGCATAGGCACACTCAAACATCAAAGTGATGTCAAGACCGAAGGTTTTGCAATCTGCATTCGGGCTGTAGTAGAAAATGGCACGGTCCCGTGCAGTTGCACACTTCAAGAGAGCGATAAGAACTGAACAATATCCGGCTTGTCGATTGATTGAGGGATCTAGACTAGTTTTGGCACGTTCAATGAACAAGTTAAGGCCATAAATGACATTGGCAGTGGACCTCCATCCTCTATAATTTGACATGTACGCCCAGTTATTGGTCGTATCAAGGTCTGGATTCTCTTCCCATGAATACCTGCGTACAAAACGGGGATCCCAGCGGAGATCAGCACTAATGCTGGGTGGTGTCCATTCAGCATGATAGTTGATCATATCTGTCCATATTTCTCTGCGCCAATCTGGATGAACAGTGAGCTGAAGAGGGGGTGCACCAAGTTCATCATACGATACTCTCTTCAAATCTGCCATTATTCACCCAGGCAGGCTTGGTGATATCATCATAAATGGCCAGAACGTCGGCTGTGATTTGGCGACGCAGGTTTTCTAACTCTGAAAATGCCATTAAAGATTGAATATCTGATGGTTTCCATTCAGTGGGTGGAGTCTATTCTTGCAAAAACTTTTGCAGCACCTTCAAAGTGCCAGTATACTGGAGATATAATTGGGCAAAGCCCAGCCTAGATGGGTCATTCATGAAGACAGTGAGTTCTGCAACCATTTCTGGAATCCAAAGATCCAATTCTCGTGCTAGTTCAAGCATATACTGGGTTGTCATCAGTGCGAGCTGATCAGGGTCCTGAAGACAACTATTCCTGGAGTCAAGGGGCATAACCGGCTCCCTTACTAGTGGAAGATCTTGAGGATTAGTGGCCGTGAACTTTTGATAGTGATGGCCCATATAAAAATCATGAATCACATATGCCAAGGGTGCTACGGCACGGAAGACAAAAACATCTTCATCCTGTGGGGCCAGATGGCCATAGAGAATCAAGGCAGTGAGCGTGCCTTTGTCTTTAGTGGATAGTGTCGGCCACAGACGCAAGATGTCTTCAGTTTGCAGGGCTCCACTAATGTCTCCACCATGAAAAAGCCACGTAAGCAAAAACAAGTGCTTACGGGAAAGAACATAAACCTAGTAAGAACCAGAGACAGCAAAATCTTGAGGTAGTTGAGTAGCTACCTCATAATATTTAGCAGTAAGAATCTCATTCTGCTCTCCATATTGCCGCAAATCTTTCCGTTGATTGACAAGATTAAGAATCTTACGATCCTTATCTTTCAAGGCCTTTTTATGGCGTTGGGAGCTTCCATGGTGAGAGACTCCAGCTAGTGACGCCGTGGGCGTGGCCAGTTTGAGTTGGGCAATTTCAACTTCATCAGCTGTCTTAGAAATCTGCAGTGCCTCCATTTGTCCCTGCAGTAGTTGAATCTGAGTTTGGAGGGGTCCAAGTTTGATCTCCAAGGCAGTGGCATGCTGCAGTGTCTGAGCATGAGCATGCTGAAGTGCTTGATGGGAAGCCTCTTGCACACTGCGCAAAGTCTCTACCTGGGTAGTGATTTGTGTCTGGAGATGCACATTCTCACTTTGAACAGTGGCCAACTGGGATTGGACTTGAGCATGGGCCTCTGTGGCAATCTTCAGTTCCTCACGGAGAGTGAGAACTTGTGTGTGCTTCCATTGATCAGATTCTTCAACACGAGCAAGTGGCACGAAGCTCCGTGAGTTTCCATGCTTTCAAATCAGCAGCATCTAAGTCTGTTGTAACACTTGCAAGCAGTTGATCACATTGGTCCGGAAGATCAACAACAAATCCCTGACAAAATTGTTGAAATGCATACACAGCGGCACATGCTGGTGGCAGGGGTGGTTCACCATGATGGTTACGCGAACCAGAAGAGTGCTACCATTCACCAGTTTGAGATTGTGGCCGTCTTACAGTGTCTGACTCCAGATTAATGACTTGTGGAGCCACAGTGGGTTGTATTGGGGCAGGCACTACAGGCACTTGGGGGGCAGCAGTTGCTGCAGCAGGGGGCACCACTGGTGCTTCTGGAAGTGGAGGGGGCAGTGTTCCAACAGAGTGAACTTCCTCACTTTCCATCCCGTCGAGTGCTCCAATTCTCTAAGGTATTGTGGTGCGTGAGTGAGAAGGTGAAGGCTGCTCACGAGCCGGCTCCTGTGGAGGGATATAAAAAATTATAATTTGCTGGAAGTGACCAGCAATAGACACCATCTTCTTCTGAAGAGGATTTTTCCTTAGGTCCTTAATAGTTTCAATGATCTTGTGCATCAGGATATCTGCCCAATCAATGGAAATCTAGGAATAAATAGCAACCTGACCAAGATTGTAAACAAACTGGTCGATACTGGTATTGGAGGTCGGTTGTCCAAGAAAGTGCCTCCATAAAAACCTCATAAACCCTGCATTGAGGCCAGTAAGCGTGGTGATCTTCATGGTTGGGGAATATGGAACAACCGGGAACTGAGTTATGTCATACTTCTCAAAAACATGAGAACCAAGACCCTCAGAACATTCTGGTAACTTAAAGACTTGGCGCAAGACACCTTTAGAAATGTGCATAACTTTACCAGAAACAACTGTTGAAACACGATCACCTTGTTGGGAAAAACCGGCTATGAATTCACAGATCTGCTCCATGTGCAACAAAGGATCCTCCAAAGCGACAAAGGCCGAAAGCTGCAAACGCTCGAGCAAGTCGAAATCAGATTGTGTGAGGGTGTCCGAATGGGTGGCAGTGGCAAAGTCCAGGCCTTGCAACTTTGCTGGTGCTCGAGGAACAAAGGAAGTTTGTCGACTGGAAGAAGCCATAGCTGTTGATCAAAGGAGGAAGAATCGAAGACGGAGAATTCAAGAGGCACAGACGAAAAACGATGAAGGCAATAGAGTGTGCGCCTTTTGGAAGAGGGGTTCTTATAGACGTTCTAGCCGAAAGATCACGACCCTTCAGTGTTGCCAGATGGTAGAAATCCAGAAGGTGATGTTTGGGGCTGCATGCCTTAATGGGTGTAAAAAGATTAAAGCTCGAACGGTTAAGATCAGTTGATCAAGGCAAAAATATGCTTGAACTTCCGAAAAAGAGAAATATCACGGCTTCAAATTAACTCGGGAAGTCCAGCAGCAATGCGAATGGGCTGCTTAGTGCCAGATCCACGATTTCAACTTCAGGGGTTTGAATGTGGGGAACCACATCAGGTTCAGTGACAGTGTGAGTCGGTGGAGACACTACCACTGGCGGCTCAGCACTAGCCGCGTGAAAGAACAAAGGGGGTCGAACTTCTTCAACTTCCCGTGAGGGAGGCGTATCCTCAGGGGCCTCCACAGTTGTGGGCTCTGTGACGGGGGCACTTATCTCCGTGGAAAGGAGCTCCACGTCCTTAGAAGGGGCGACCGGAGCACTTATCTCCGGAAGGGAGGGGCTCCAGGTCTTCTTCATCCAACAGGTCCACTGTATTCACCATATGGCAGGGCGTTAGATAGGGGTCTATCAATGCAGCCACTGCTTCATCATTTTTCAAAGTCATTTCACTCCATGGATCGACATACTCTGGATAAGAAGAGAGGGGCAAGCCCGCAGGGGGAGCTTGCACCTGAAAAGTGTTTTGAACAACCTCATCATCTCTATCGGGCAGTGAGGGTTCAGTATTGTCGAGTGAAATGATTTGGCCTGTTTCCAGGTCCATGGTGGCAGTCAAGTGTCCATCAGTGATGACCAGTTGGTCAGTGGCCCAATAGTGAATGCTCTTGGCTTGGCGCAAGAATGGTCTGCCAACTAGCATCTCATAATCTCCTGGATCTTCACCAACTTTCCAAACACCAAATGCAAGGTTGAAGGCGAGATCACCAATACTTATATTCATCTTTGGAGTCACGCCTTGAGGCCGTGTGATATGGCCATTCGCCAATTTGATATCATATGATGTCTTATATAGCTGTTTAATCCCAAGTTGGTGCCTTAACTTATCTGTAATGAGATTAACAGTGCTTCCACCATCAATTTGCACATGGTTGACCGACTGACTGCCCACCATCGCATGAATCGTGGGAGTGGAGGTTGCAACAGCTCCAACAAGCACAGTGGGTAGTGGCAGTTGCTCTCGAAGGACCGGACAAAGCTTCAGAATAGTGGTGAGACTCAAGGGAATCTTGATCTTGGCAATTCCTCTTGTAGTTCTAATGGCAGGTGTGACAGTGGATCTATAGGGTCCACTGGGGCAGCTTCCTTGGGGAAAGATGCAGAAACCTCCTTCAAAAGCTCAACTTCAGCTTATATATTCGGATACTTACCCTTTCTAGGAGAACGTGGAGCTGAAGAAGAGGGACCAGGGTCCGCAGTACCTTCAGCACTCTGCCGAGCACGGGTAGTGGTATGTACATTGGCAAGTGTATGACCTTCAGCTTGTTCCATCAAACGGAGTATGCTTTCACGGAGCTTGGACATCACGTGAGGCATCAACTTCTCCTTGTCCTGAGCAAAGTGGACGGTCTTATTGTGGGGAACCACGTCCACGGCGAATGAAGGCTGAGTGTCTTGTGGAGAAAGAGCATAAGGGCATGAGCCCTGTGCTTGACATGCTACTATACTAATCCAATTTGAAAACTGATTGGGCTGGATTGCATCCATAATCTCCTGTTGTGATTGTTGCTCTAGTTGTTGACCCTGCTGATTCCAATTCTGATATCTTGGGGGTCGTTTGCTACTTGGAGGGGGTCCTTGTTTGCCATTAGCCACCCACATCTTATAGGTTGTGAGTCTTATCGAAGCATACTGATTAGTGCCTGGCAATTGCACTTGAACTTCGGGTAACTGTGGACAAGTGGGACGGATCAAACTGCTTCTGATTTTGCTGACTTTGTTGTTGATTCTGCTGCGGTTGAGTCGTCTGGACTTGATATACCAACTTCTGCCGATAAGGCGTGGGGTTGGGTTGAGGGCACTGGTCTGTGTTGTGTGTGTTGAGATTGCAGCGCTTGCAAAAGTACTGTTCCTTGCCCCTTATTGCATTCATTGGCCAGATGGCCTTGGTACTTGCAAGCATGGCACCAGATCTGAGATCTTTGCTGCTAGCGTGGCTCAACTGAATTCTGGGGCACGAACACAGGTGGCATCGCAGACACATTACGTTCTATGATATGAACAGAATGATTCACTAGCTCAATAGCCTGCTCCAATGAAGTGGGCCATAAATACACAGTCATCACTCTAATCTCAGGAGGCAGATCTTGGAGAAACCAAACAAGGATCTGACTCTTAGTGGGATACTCCTTGAGCTTGCTCACTAAGATCAGCATGCGGTCAGCAAAGTCCCGTGCTGTCTCAGGAGGTGTTTGTCGAAGACTATTGAGTTCATTCAACAGTTGTTGTTCATCAGCTAGAGACGAATAATGCTCAAGGAAAGCTTTCTTCATGGCATCCCAATCTTCTTTCCAACGACTTTTATTGGCCATAAGCCACTGATGAGGGGCACTTTTCAGTGTAGTATGAAACTTGACGCGAGGCGAGTCATGACCATTGAGAATGGCAAGTGCCTCAAATTCCTCCATGTGAGCTTCAACACTTGAGTCCAAAGGTTTACCTTTGGCATTGCCAAAGAAGGGGTAGTCCAACCTCAGATTATTGTCAGATCCTGCAGGTGCATAAGGTGGCGGATTGAACATAGAATTTGGCGGAGCAGTACTGAAGGAAAATCCTTGAGTGGGTAACGGCTGTGTAATATATTGATAGTGAGACGGTGTAGCCGAATAAGTATTGAAGACATGAGAGAGAGTTGGCAAAGTTGTGTCTACATAGGAAGAACTAGCTCCTAGTGAAAGCGGTGGGGGCTTCGGACCCTGAGGCTTGCTAATAGGATTGTCATCCTCATCAACCAGGTGATCCTCGACTCCCATAGTGTAAACATTGAGAGGAGGGAGAGATGTCGATTTTGATGGAAAAGGAAAGGGAATTCCCTGTTCAGCAAAAGAGAATTGAATCCTCGTCCGTGGTGAAGTAGGATGAGACGGAAGTGGACATGGCGGCATAGGAATTGAAGCCTGAAGGTTCTCAAATATAGGGGTCTGATATTGCTGACCCGGTAACGGTGGGTGAGAACAGCGACAACAAGAAGGAGGCGAGTTTGGACGCGAAACACCCCGAGGAGTAGGTGGTGCCGACGAGCCTCTGGAATGATAGCGAGCTCCTTCAATATCATACTCATAATGTCGCGGATCCCTAGACGCTTCTTGACGATGTGCGTGATCCAAGCGCGCAGCAGCTTGCTGCAACAGTTCATCCGTAGTAAATGGTCGAGCCGACATCTTGCAAAATGGAAACTAAGAAAAGACCCGGCAATCGGCGATAGTGTTTGGGGTCTGGGTCCGGGAACTCCTGAGAGGCAGAACTCTGTGAGAACTATGGCACCAAACAGAAGCTCCTGCAAAAGAGATTGTCACGCGGGATTTTGATAAAAGCTAAGCAAACTAGAAAGCGGGAAAGCAAACTGAGAATAGTAGTGAGTTAGTCTTCTGCTTTATTGATCAAAAGGCACAACTGTGCTACAAACAGGCTCGCAACAAGGCTGAGCACTGGAACAAGAAGCAACCATAAAATTGGGCTAATTTGTCTAAACTACTAGCCCAAAACACATAGTATATATAGTACAAATGGCCTCTGGCCCATAATGGCGCGGAGCTAACCGCTCCGTGATCAGTGCTGACAGAATATGCTCCACTATCAGTGCCATAACTGCATGCAGTGGAGCTATGATGGCCGAGAATCTTGGCCTCCTCGCCTGTGCCTCTTGGATGACTTGGGCGGCTCCTTGGGCGTGTCGTCAGTGGCCTTGCCATGCCTCTTGTTACCCTTGCCAGTGGGCTCGGGCATGGTTGACGTGCCCGTGCCCACTTCCTTGTCTCTAGACTCCTCCTTGTGCAATAAGTAAAGGCCTGTGGTCCTGTCTACACGGTCGACCACACGGCCAACACTACTCTTAGTAGCCTTAACCAACTCCCCAAAAGGGTGGATCCTTCAAGAAAATCGTTACGCAATGGGCCCCAACCTTTCCAGGCTTTAGCCCATACCCCATAGATCATATCTGGTGGCCCCTTTCTTCGTCACCGCCCTAGCCGCAGGGCGCAGGGGTCTCCGCCAAGAACCATTTTCAGTTGTCTCCAGATGACATATCCAATATACATATAGGTGAATCCCTCAGGGATTCACAAGATGGAGTAATGTAGGAGACTTGGCTTCGGGCTCATAACATAGCCGACTTATTTGTGATAGTGCTGGATTGAAAGAAAAAAAGGTGCAGCCCCTTTCTTCGTCACCGCCCTAGCTGCAAGGCGCAGGGGTCTCCGCCAAGAACCATTTTCAGCACAAATGTTCCCAGATGGCATATCCAATATACATAAAGGTAAACCCCTCAGAGGTTCACAAGATGGATTAATTGTAGGAGACTTGGCTTCGGACTTATAACGTAGCAGATTTATTTGCGATAGTGTCGGATTGGAAGAAAAGGGGGCATCCCCTTTCTTCGTCACCACCCTAACCACAGGGCGCAGGGGTCTCCCCCAAGAATGATTTTCAGCACAAATGTTCCCAGATGGCATATCCAATATACATATAGGTGAATCCCTCAAGGGTTCACAAGATGGATTAATGTCGGAGACTTGGCTTTGGGCTCATAACGTAGCAGACTTATTTGCAATTCTCTGGTCCACCCTTTTTCGGGTGATGTTGACCAATGGCTTGCCATTGACTTGCTGTTTTTACTTTGACTTTTAACTTTTTGACCTTGACTTGTCACAAAACCTTCTCCAAAGCCTTCCTTCTGCCATTTAAATTGGGCTATAGCGCATTTTGACGTTCCATAACTCAGAAATTCGGTCAAGCTCAGCTTGCATGCTCTCCTACTCATTCCCCTTTGCCTCCCTCTCCTCGTAGACCCCTATCTTCTGCTAACTAACCCAATTTGAGAGTCTCATTGCTTCCTTGCTCCCTCGCTCCCTTCCCAACACCATGGCCAACCCAGTGATCGAGGGAACTGGAAGAGCCCCAAACCACTATGCAAATACATGATGTTGACCAACAAGGCCCCCTCCCCATGCCAACATGGCAGCCGGCTCATTATGAGAGATCTTATCAACACTATCCCCACTCGCAGAATAGACACGACAGGGAAGGTTGACAGAACCACGCTAAAGCAAGCAGCGCGGGCATGGACTTAGGCAACATACATGAACCTGCCAAGCATATGAAAGACACGCTATTCTGACAGTAAACGGGACGTGCCCCCCAAATTCCCCAGTCCAGACACCAGATGACCGCCAGCAAGATGCTCAAAGGATGGTAGAAGGCAACACTGCTCGAGTTGAAAGTATGAAAGCAGAGATCCAGCAGCTCCGGACCTCCACACCAAAGCTGAAGAAGCAGATGACAACAGATAAATAGTAGCTCTCTACCCTAGAAGCTCGACTGCAACACCTTGAAGCGGGGCTTGAGCTAGCGCATTCGGACAGGCACCATGATCGGGTAAGGCTTGATGCCTTTCAGACATCTGTACATGCCCTCTCCTCTCATATGGAGGTCGTGGTTCAGGCCATAGAGGGTTTTGAATAGTAGATTTAACCAGCCCACCTAAACATAGAGCTTGGGCAGGTGAAAGCTCTTCTGGTCAGGGGCCATAATTCGGCAGAGGACACCTCTACAAGGAACGAGGAAGTGGCCTCCACACTCCAAGCCTTGGATCGTAGGCCGACAGTGCAAGATAGAGAGCTGCATGAACTCCGGGCCACAATTGCTCTGCAGGGAAAGGGCCTCCATGCAGAAGCCCATGCATTGTTGAAATATTGTGAGAACACGCTGGAGAAACATGGCAAACACTTACAGGAACTGAATTCTTGGGTGCAGAGGATAAATACTGTTCGAACTCCTGTGACCCAGCAGAGTCCCCATGTGACCCAGCAGAGGCCCCGCCACATGCCTCCTCACACATGGGCGGACCCCTCCAACATGGCTTGGGAGAGCAGAGAAACCCAGGAACGCAGAGAGAGGCGCCACAATGTGGTGGTGCATGGACTTTCGGAAGAAGCGGGAGAAGACTTGCTCAAGCCTCCAAACAGAGATCCTCTCACGCATGGAGTTCCAGGGACTGGGACTGGCGCACATTGCAATAGCAAGCCGTCATGGACTACACCATCTAGATCGAACGCGGGTGGTCACATTCACAAATGCAGACGTGACGATACGGGAGTTCGAAGCTGAAAGGCACTCCCCTGTATGTTGGTTGTGATCTCACCCACACACAGCAGGGGGGGTAGGCAAGAATTTTATCGGGTCAGGGGCGCCGACGCAACAGTGATGCTGCAAGACTATCCCGGGCTACTGTCACATCCGGCCACTCAACTGCGCCTGTAGAGGCTGCCATGGCTCCTGAGGCTCCTGCCATAGCCGTCACTTCGGCTACTCCTGCTCAGGTTTCGAGCACTGATAAATAGGAAATGTGCCTCAAGATTGTCTCTTGGAACTGTCGAGGTTTTCCTTGGCAGAAAGGTCAGAGTTTTATGTGAAGGATGTAGACATCATCTTCCTCATCGAAACCTAGGGGCATGCTGGATATAGATTGCCACTCCTACAGCCACCATTGGACCAAAATTGCAATTCTTTAAAATAGTGACTTGGTGTGTTGAGTCAACTAGCATGAATAAGCATCTTTCTATAGGTGGTGGCCAGTCAATTTACCAAAATAGAAATTCCTTTTTACTGTAAATGTTATGATGTTTAAGTTTTATGTAGGATTCCTCGATTCAAATGCTTGGATCGACAATGTACCAATTCAAACTTTACCGTAGATACATGCTCCCGGCCCAAACTTGTGCTAATGTACAAGTTTCTTGCAACTAGTTGTGTTGACTAGTCCACTGGCATGAATAAGCATGTCTACCATGCTAGGGAGGAACACTCCCAAACTAAAGGGTTGTCTAAAAATAGTATAGTTTGTTGTGAATATGAGGTGTTATGCTCTTCCTTCCTTTTAGTGGTGGTGGCCAGTAACTTATCCGAAGGAGAAAGTTTTTAAAATTAATAATTTTAAGGTGTTACATGAAGAGTTGGCTGGGCATTCAACCCCTTAGATACCAAGGCATATTGGACAACGTACAAAGTTGCCATTCTTGAAGCCCCCACTTTTGTCCAAAATAAGCAGAAAAACACCAAGCTTTTGGAATAGGTGCACGGGTTGGAATGCTTGGGACGATGGTGCACAGACTCGTACTTCACCGCATGGACGTGTTGTAGGTCCCAACTTGCACCATACGGATACAATAATTTCATAGAGGTTGAGATTCTGGCGTGGAATAAGTGCGGACATGTCACAACACACATTGCTGATGTGTTGAGATCTAGGCCTCGACGTCATTCGTACAACGTGAAATATCGTCAAAACGCAATCCAGGTGCATGAAGACATTAAGAATATTGGATTATAATGCGGAGCATCAAGGAACACAAAGATCAAACATTTATTAAAAATAGAGAGCTCTATAGCTGCAATGCTTGAACAAGTCAATTGTAAGAAATGTGTAATGGAGAGTTTTGTAGCTGCAATGATTGAACCACTCATTGCTTATGAGATAATGCTAAGTCCATATATGGTGGTTTTTTTTTTTTTTTTTTGAATGTTAGAAATAGGGGACTGATGAATTTTCTTTAATTAAGGACTAAGTGTGGAAATCAGATTGTGAGATCAAAACTTCTTGAGCCTTGTTTAAGAAGTTCAATGAGTCCTGAGATCATTGAGGAAAGAAATGGCCAGTTTTTCCTTTGTTTGAGGGTGGATGATGTTTTGGAGGCGCTTTGTTCCATTCAACAGAACTATTGTGCTATTATTCCAAT
>JAANSK020273368.1:0-11469 GCA_011763485.2 Isoetes engelmannii
AGTAGTCCCAGACTAGGGTGTCTTGAAACAAGAATCTCAACACCTAATTGACATATCGCGATGTACTCTTACCATGGAAAAAAAAAATTCCGTCTGAGTAATGAGTGTTTAAAGAACAAGACCAGTCATCCGAAAAAGTCTTTGTAAGGAATGAGGTTTGGATTGGATCGTATATAGGAAGAAAGTTAAGCATATTGCAAGGAACTAAGATTGCTCCATCATTGGAAGGCACATCCAGATGCTCCTCGAGAGGTATGACTATTATTTCCAGAGCCTGGGATTTGAACCCAAAAGATAAAATCAGTTATCTGCCTCCTACACTCTACTAGCCTCCAACACTAAGCAATATGCGTCCAAGGATCTCATTTTAAATTCTCACTCCGCTGTATTATGATAAGCCTTTACCCAAATCCAGCAACCAAAAACCAAAATTTGAGGGGTTTCAAAAAAGTGAGGCATGTGCCTTGCATTGTTTTAATTTAAGAAGGGGCTCAACATGCAACCTTACTGCATGCATGCATTGCAAGCACTACGTGCATGCAGGTCGAGAGTGCATGCAATGAATGCATGCAAGGAGTGCATGTAATGCATGCATACGTTATTTGTGCATGCACCACACATGCCAAAACTTGCATGCACCAAAAATTCTGAGCCCAAACAAAGTGCATGCAATGCGTGCATGCAATGCATGCATACATTGTTTGTGCATGCACCGTGCATGTCAAACCTTGCATGCACCAAAGGTTCTGAGCCCAAACAAATTGAGAATACAATGCGCATCCTAGAAATACTGTGTATAAACACACAAATAGATAACACCAACATAATCATATGGAAACTTTAGCAAATTCACCGTATTATTATAAGTTTTGCGCGATGAACCATTTTTTGTAACATTTGGTATTTAGAAGTGCTAGTGCATGTGGTGTTTTTGTAATGGACTTTGCTAGATATTGTAGGGATTATGCCAGTTGTAGGGAGATCTGCATTGTTTTTTGTCAAGATTGAAATAATATGGTCTTAAGGGATAAAGCAGGGTATTGAGGTGATGATTGTGTATAGTGCTTTATGTACTGGATTTTTTGCTGAATAAGTGTATGTATTAGGCTCCAGTGCTAGAAGTCAGGCAACGAGTTGATGTAATCCTCAAGTTTTGAGGGTTATTCTAGGTTACTTTGCATGCTTGGTGGTTTTGCTAGAATCTAGTATAGATAGCTTGCAGATAGTGGTCATGTAGCTGTCTGGCACGCAAATATGATAGGCTAGATGTTGCTTGGACCCAATTCCTTCACATGCTAGGGTTGATAGATTGCGCTTGACAGTTTGGTGTGGCTATGTCCTGGGGACTTTGTTGCTTTCGTGCGCAATATTTATGGGCTTTTGAATGGTAATGACTTTATGAGGATGTAACTTCCTGATGAAGTTTCCTTGGGTATTTTTTAGTTGGGATGTACAAGGACTGCAAGGCAGCTCTTTTTACCAGCTTGCTTTTGAAAGAGATCATTTGTGAACCTTTTTTGGGTAGTCAGTGCTGATGTTCGAGGAACAACGAAACAAGTTGCCTCTGATGAAAAATCTCCTTTAGTTCATGTGTCCAGAATTGTCGATTCTCAAATTAACTTGCAGCTCTATTCTCTATTTTTCTTTTGATAGCATAGAGTTGCCTTGTTCTAGAGTCCAGTGTGATCTTGTTAGTTTTTGTATTGTTCTTACTACCTACATGCTTTTCAGGTGTGAATTTCAAAAATAAGAAAATATTGTCGAAATCGTATGCAGTCCTAAGAAATCCAGTCATGAAAAATGTGGGGACAGTGTGATATTTTCAGTAAGTAGTGAGAATCTAATAGATGCTATTATGAGTACAAATCTCTTGCCTCTACTGCAAGGTTTATGTATGAGCCAGAGAATGTGATAGATTCTTGCATTTTCATTTATGGTCTGTTCACAAACTTAAAGCACTCAAGGATCCTCCTATATTATAAAACCGTGATGTATGTCTGTCCCTCCGCCCCTATTGACGGCCAAGATTTTCCTGCTGTCCCTCCTGCTGCCATGGACGATGTAAATCGTACCACGTGGCAAAACTTAGTCTTTCTATAGAAAAGGTGCCATGTAGAATGAAAAAGCGTTTCAACGGGAATGTACTTAATGTTCAATATATCCATTTGCACATTTTTAAATGTGGATGACATCCTTGCTCGGCATGCGACGCTTCATGATACCAGGGTGCTTCTTTATCAATCCTCCAATTTAAGGTGGATTGCCTCCCAGTATTGATTTCTGTAGCCATGCAACGCCTCTTGCCTACTGGAACCATTCATTTGTGTAGATAGTAGACATATAGAGGAAGGAAGAAGTAGAAAATTTTGAATTTTGTTTCTTTGGCAGTCTGGCCATTTGCTACATGCATATAATTAGAGGTAGTAGGCTAACCATTAAAAGAAAAAACATGCTAACCATCCATTATCAAGAAGATCCTATAATTTATTTTATGTACAGAAAAAAATCCTACCTATATAAAAATGAATAGGAAAAATCCTTATGCGCTGCTTTTTTGATCGGCCATGTATCCTACTATATTTTAAGTGAACTAGGAAATCAATTTTTGAATTGGAAATTCTGTGAAGCGGCTAGGACTTTGATGCACCTAGCCATGATGAGGGTCGCTTTACTGATTCACCATTTTGCGAATTCTTTAGAAGATGTAGGGAAAATGGGCATCCAAGCACATTTTCTTTCGTTGGATTCTTCACAAAAAAAAAGGCGTTCAAGAGAGTTTAACCAAATTTTCGAAGGCTTTGCATCCGGCATTAGCAATCTTATTCTGGTCGTTAAGCTTTGGTCCGTCTTTTTAGACTGAAGTTCATATGGACAAACATTTTTGTCTCCAAAATTTTGACGTTTTGCAATATAAAAAGCTTTGCATTCGGCATTAGCAGTCTTCTTCTATCGTTAGGCTTTGGTCTGTGTTTTTGACCTGAAGCTTCTTAAAGAAAACAATTTTGTTTTGAAGGCTTTGTCCAACAATTTAAAGTTTTGACATTTTGGAGGATCAGAGACCCTGTTGTCATCATTTGCTGAAGCGTTTAAGAACACACATTTTGTTTGAAGGCTTTGTCTACGAAAGCAAAGTAGGGATGCCACTGTTTTTATTGAATATTTGACTTAGTAGAACTAAATGTTCCATGCCAGATTGAATTTTTGATTTAGATTTGTGGGTCTTGCCAGATCTTTCATGTGCAGTTGCTTCATCAAAGCCACCATTGATTTTCATCAAAACTGTTTAGGCATTACGAGAAGATAAAATCAAATGCATCTGGTAGTGATGCAAAAGGTGAATAGAGCTCCTGACTTTTCTTCGATAAGCTTCTATATCAATTAAATAAAAGGCCTTATGTTCATCTTGACATGATTATCAGATTTTGATAGATTTTGAGTCCTTCTCCATCATTCTCCCTTATTTAGAGATGTTTCTTATTTGCACTATCCTAAATGTGATAAAATCTAAAAACTGTATTGAATGTCGAACCCTTTGGCTCCCCACACTAGTAGTACAGGTTGTATTTCTCCATTCAAACTAGGGAGATGAGACACCCATATTCTGGGGCCAAATAAGCTTGCTACACTAGATGCTCCAGATCCAGAATAATGTGCTCCTGGGAATAAATAGAGTGATATAGCAAGTTAAAATAGAAGGAACTGTATTTAGTTGCATGCCGCAGCAGTTGAAACATACATAAAAAATGTGAGCAAGTGCTATGTAGATTGATTGCATGCATGGAGTTATCAATTTGTCTCCTGTAAGAGAAGATGCTAGGTTTTGTCTCCAATGAATGAAAGATCCTGCAATTGCGTTTGATCTTGATCGCAAACAAAATAGATTCAGAAATAAGATTGAGCTTTGTCTATAGTATATGACCAAGCTTAAAACAAGGTCATGGCCCGTCTAGCCTTGCAGATGCTAAGAATGTACATGGCAGAGAACCCTTCACTTTTTTTCATTTCAAATGTAACCTTGCAATTGTCTGTGCATGCTATTTCAGTCTTGATTCTGTATCTATGTAGGAAAACTTTTTGTTATATACATATTTTACAAAATTGAGTTCGCCATTTTTATTTCAAAATCTATGTAATTTGCTTCGAGAAGCTGACATTGGAATTGGAACTAATATCATGGAAGGCATAAGTTTTAATATAGCTTCTTAGCTGCCATATGCTAGAAGCATAAGCTTATTCATATATTCCTCACTTTCTTCAATTGTTGCCAAATGTTTTGGTAGATATCAGAATAGTGTTAAACTTTGCTATGAATTTATAAGATGAAGGCCAAAGACATCAATGTGGATTCCTTTATGGAGTTGTGGTAGACTGAGAATGAGCTGACTATGATTAATTGCTCACGGAGATACGCCAAATGCATGTAGTGTCTGAGTTAAAACATGTAAGATGGTCATGTTATACTAGGATCCTAAATAGTCTTTAAACACTTACCTTTCTTGCATGCATGTTTAGTTTAGTTCCCGGATCCTCCAAATGTCATATCTTGGACACTGTAACTGAGATATTAAGAATGTATAGGAGGAAGAGAATAAATGTTGGGATGGACTTCCTAATTTAGATATACTAAATGTGTACAGACGCAATGTGTGCATTTACTATCTTTCTTGAAATTCTGGAAGGCCATGTAGATTTAAATGTTATGGTTGTGATTGCATCATATAATTCCAAGCTATGGCATTACTTGTAGGGTCCACAGGTCTTCATATGCTTTTCGATTCTACTCTCTAAACACCATTTTCAGGAATAGCATATTAAGAATGCACATAGATGTCATGGACTCTATTGCAAAGATTCTATTGCATATTTTCTACCACGGTAAAGCTTTTTTTTTTCTAGTTTAATAATGTATAATCAAGAAACCATTATTCAAGACTTATTGACCGCATGACCCAATAAGTTTCAAAGGTAGATAGGTTGGAACCGGGGGGGGGGGGACTGTATGCAAGCACTTATACATCCATATCCAATTGTTTAAGCTAGGAGACTTAGAACCATGAATCTATTTTTACAAAATTTTAGATTGGTCTATTTTTGAAGACATAAGATGTGTTTCTTTCATGATTCGTAGAGTTATAGGATGTGGTTCGCTCCTTGAAACAAAGGGCTTTTTAAATGTGTTGTTGCATCTCACTTTATGTACAAGCACATAGACTGTCATTTCAATTCAAAGCATGCGAGTCATACACTCAAATTTGTTCATAAATCATTTGCGAAGCTACTATTTGACATAATAAGATGGAAGCTACTACGAATTATAGACTGAAAAAACTTCTTGTATCTTCTGTTACATTTTTATAGATGGGAAAGTTGATGTGGCAACTTCTCATATCTTCGGTTACAGTATGTCTTCGATTACAATATGCAAACTTCTTGTGTCTTGTGTTAAGTACTACATGCCGAAGAATTTGATCTGGCGACGTACAACTACCCAAACCCGATGCTAGGTTAGCTTGTGACGGTTTTTGCATTTGTAGGCAGATTTGCATGTAGATATCTCTCTAACAAAGTCAAAAACCCAAATAGGTTCCAATGGCTTTAAAAGTTTGTGAATTTTCTAGAAATCTAATTTTTGTAGGCAGATTTGCTTGTAGATATCTCTCTAACAAAGTCACAAACCCAAATAGGCCCCAAAAGTTTGTGGATTTTCTAGAAATCTGATTTTGGAAGACTATAATCCAAACGCTTAACGATGTAATAGAACAACAATAAGATTTTTCTGTCCGTGATTTCAGAACACAGCTTTCCTTAGCTCTCCTTTCTTTCATCAATAGCATATTGTTAGGTCATTTTCTGTTTACGCCATGAAACTACATCAGTATGATAGGTCAATAAATTAATTAGCCTAAAAAACAGTTCTCATCTACCTTCTCTCTCTCTATCGCCCTTCTAGAACTGCTCTCTTTCTCTATAAAGTTCATAGTTCAAAAGCATCTAAAGATAGATGCGGGAGATGCGAGCATCTAAAGCATCTAAAGAATCTACCTATTTTTAAGATGCGTTAGATGCGGCACATAAGATTTTAAATAAGAAATTCAACAAAGAATAGTAGATTTAGAGTCATAACCTCTAATAAATTAAGCTCCAACTAACGTCGTAGTACATAAATAAGCATCAGTCCAGAATTTATCTGGTCTAGTAGCTTGGGCATATTATATTGTCTGTTTAAAAAGCAAATAGATAGAATGTAATATAGTAGGAGCTGCTAGCCTGGTACTGAAGCAAATAGATAGAATGTAAATAGATAGAATGTAATATAGTAGGAGCTGCTAGCCTGCTACTGTATTACTATATCTCCCTGTAACTGCTAATGGATCGTTCCTTTCGTTATTTCTAAACAACTGACTGACTGAATGCTCTGCTTAGTAAATGCTCACAAAAACATACCAAAAACTGTGAGCTCTTCTGAGATCCTTCTCTCTTACATGGTTAATCGGCACCAGAGATGGCTAATTGGCAGTAGAAAGGATTTTGGCAAAGAAGAACACATTTTCTGGCTTGACGGCAAAGGGGAAAACCTAACGGGGAAGCAGAAACATAACTAGGGCCACGTATCTATCTTAAGATACGTAAGATACGAGACGTAAGATACAGGACGATGCGTTTGTATCTTAAAAAACGTTAGATGCACGCATCTATGATAAAGTTTACCTCATTTTTGCAAAGATTCTTCAGGTCTTGAAGGATGCTCCTTAAATCTGACCCAAAAACACCAAGAATCCTTGCAAAACCAGTCACGTCCTCCAACTTAAAGCCTAGCAAAGATGCTTAAGAGAACCAAGCCTTAAAAGCTCAAATTCGCCCATTGTAAGGATCTACAGTCTCTAATTTTTACATATATAGTTTGGGAATTACTTCAAATATTAGCTCTCCTCCAACAAAATAAGGCAGAGCACCTTGGTATTTTTAGCGTACATTAAATTGTTCAAGAATCACCTCTCCGTCAACGACATAGGGGCAGGGCAATCCGAGCACCTTGTTATTTCTAGCGTACATTAATTCCTGCATCAGAATTAAATCATATATAACGGAAAGAGATAGACGTACATGCTTAGGAATAGTACAGTAAAGTAAAAGGAGACAGACATGCTTTGCTCAGCATAAGGACCCTTGCATAACAAAAAGTATCTATTCTAAAAAAAGCCTAAAGAACAAACACTTTCAAGTGAAGATGAAGAGGCATGTCACGAGCAAGTTCACGTATCCTACGGTGGAGATGAAGAAGCATGTCACCAACATGTTCATGTTTGGCCCAGGAAGAAGAAATTTCCCTGTTGCTTCCATCTCAACCCACTCCTGTGCCAGCACATGGCTATCATCCAGCCACATCTTAACACCAACAAACAAGAAAGACAAACCGGCACCGAAACTAAAACTCTTTTAATCACACGTCAATGATCCCAAAAAGAAAGTGTTAAACAGCTAAAGCAGCAGATGAAAAACTATTAACAGCTACAATACCAAACTTAAGGAATGTTACCACCATGCCTTTTAACAAAAACAAAAGACCATGATTCAGCATAGCAATAACAAACAGTTCTTCCTATACCTCACGAAAGAATTCCTATAAGATATAAACCCTATTGGAGGCACAAAATTTTCCAAACCTCAAGACCTAACAATAATGCCAACTTTTATTTCTTTTAACACAGAAATAAATTTAACTGCCCCTCAAAATTGCACGACTCTCAAGTTCTCAACCTTCTGTGTGCCTCCATAATTTAAATGCTATACCAAAATATCAAGACGTGGCTGGAAACAAAAACCTGCAAAGAGGTGCAAAGGATCTCGCCTGAGAGTAGGACATGCTCTTGCCCAATTCCATGATCCCTGAGATATATCATGTACCATCAGCTGTGGACTTCCATAACTATGAATGTAAACAAGGTCGCCATGTCCGCAACATGAAAATACGTCATCAAGACCTCCTATAAAGCCATGAAACAGCTTGGTAGGCATTCTAGCAATCTGCTTCCATTCTGTATCAAGCTCCCATACACCAACCCCCTTAATAAAATCATATGTGCCAATACCGCCCACCATTATAAGACGATCCCAGCGGCTCAACAGTCGAACACAAGAGAGGGAACAAGGCATTGGCAAAATAATATCTTGAAATGTTGTGGTACAAAGATCATACACAATCAATCCATGCCTTGAGTTATCCTGACCAACACCAAAAGTAGGGTGCGTAACACAATAAAACATATCATTGCAGATGTTGCTCTCTTCTCCTGCTCGCCATCCTTTCAAGACCTTGCTGCTAGAACTCATCCAGGAGTCTAAAGCAGAATCATAGACTTCAATAGAGAAATCCCACTGTGTATAATCATCAGGTACTTGTTTTGATCGAGCAATAACAATCTTGTAAGTCTTCTGATCTTTGCCTATTGTCATTGAAACTGCACAGTAATCAGAAATCCAATGATCAGGTGGCTTGGGTAGTACTCTCCAAGCTTTTGTCATTGGATTACATACATAGATCATGTCACAATTGGTCTTATCCATGAAACAAACCAAACCATCTGCAGAGGCAACAAAACTTGTCATAGGATCAAAATGAGGAAGGACAAAGTTGTGCCACCTTTTAGATGAAGGGTCAAATGCGACTACAACGGGCTTCTCTGAGTCCTTATACATGAGGTACCAAGGCTTATGATTAGCATGTTGGGCACAAAGAGCCCGAAAAGAACTAGAATCAATTACTAAATTCCACCTTTTGCAAACAGCTCTTGCTCGGAATAGACTGAGGAGAGGCAATGCAGCAAAAATCCTCTCAAGAAGGTCATCAGGTAAACCATTAAGAAGCTCCCTATGCTTCCAGTTTTCATCATTCTCTAGTGCAATTCCATCTGAATTGCAATCTAGTATTAGCAAATCTGCCCTGCAATGAAAGCTCGAGAAATTTTCAGTCAGCTGTGGAAGAGCAATGTCGAAGGGTTTTTGACTGCCATATGATTGCCCCAAGTCCCAAGCACTTTTGCCAGTTTTACCTCGTAAAGAGCATTCCTGGTCAATTAAAACATTTTCCCCCCAACACAAGCCTTGTTCCAATCTTGTCCACTCCCTTGTGCTGGTTGCCATTTCTAATGCATTGGCATCCCCTCCCCACAATTGGTGATCAACAAACTGGCCCCTCATACTACCAGGAACAAACCAGCCACTAGGCGCAGCAACAGTGCCAACAGGCAACTGACTCCAATGTTCATCCATTAGATGCAAAGTGCAGCTTCAAGTTAAAATTTCCGTTCTTGCAGGAAGAATTGCAATGTTGAGTAAAATACAATGATAGGTAACGTGCTTTCAAGAATGAAAGAAAAGGCTAAGA
Organism: Isoetes engelmannii; assembly: GCA_011763485.2. Taxonomy (NCBI): domain Eukaryota; kingdom Viridiplantae; phylum Streptophyta; class Lycopodiopsida; order Isoetales; family Isoetaceae; genus Isoetes; species Isoetes engelmannii. The sequence goes on from JAANSK020273368.1 coordinate 9,386, forward strand.
AACAGGGAAGCAATTGATAACAATAGAAAGGATGGAGGGTTAAGAATCTATAGCAAAAGAAAAATACGTAGAAGTCTCAAAATCTTGCCTTCATTCATGGCAGGCGCATGGAGATCCCTATGCGACCTTTACATAGACAAAAACAAATGAATGCATGCAGAGATAAATTGAATCGGAAATAGCAGAGGGGCTGGCTTGACTCTATAAAGAAAGCGGAAATTTACCTTACACAAAAGAGGATCATTCGCACTTAAGCGTGAATCGGTGCAAGTTTCTTACATCCAAGCTATCCGATACCATGAGCATCCGCAATTGATTGCAAAATTTCTTCAACAAAAATACCAAAAAAGAACTTGCATTGGACAAAAACGCGCGTTTTCATTCCAATACGAATGCCCATTCAATCCTTTTGTTTACAAGTACTTCGATAAAATGAAGTATCCAGTGCATCCAGAAGCGTGGCAGGTAAATAGCTTTACATTTACCCCTGCCGATCGGAGCCCAGCATTACACAACCATGGCTGTTATAGAAACTGCAAGAAGCGTTCATATGAAAAAAGATAAGCATGAACATATCCCCGAGCCCATCAAAAGAGTCCTACGCCAGAATCGGCCGAATCAAACTAGAAAAATAGCCGCCAATCACAGCAAAAAATAAGTATATGAAAGCCTGCTGATGGCGCGCCTAGAAGTTGAGGCCTAGCGGCCAACGGCCTGCTGGGATCAGTAGCGTCGCCGGAAGGCCACCATAGCCACAAAGGCGCTTAAAGCCACGAAATAATAAAAATAAATGTTGCAAATAAATACAAAAGAGAGAGAAAAAAAATGAGAGGACGCTGACGTTTCGACTGGGCCGGTATGAAGGACACGCTCGGAAAACGTCCACCAGCAGGGGTGAGCCACGTGGTCTCGCCGCCGGTGCTCCACTCTCGGCCTCCGCATGCATGTAAAAGCTGCCAAGGCCTCCGCCGGTCACTCTCACCGCCCTATTCCGGTTGCCGGCCAGCGGTGGGTACTGCTGGTTGGTACTTTCCCGGGCTTTGGTACAGGCAGGCTAAGAGGGGGCAGGTAGATAGATTTTATTTTCAGGGGTGGATCCATAGGGCAGAGCGTACCATTCTTAACTATTATTATTTCTTTTGTTTTTTTCCTCCAAAATGTTGGTTTTGTTTGCTTGTGTGCCTGTCGGCTGCTTCTAATATATAATTACTCTCTCAAACCTTGTTTTACGATCTGCGCGTTCTATTATTCTTTTAATTCCTTGCATGGGGGTATATCATGACTCGTGATTTCTAAGTCTGCTTTTTTTTAGCTCATGCATGTGTATGATCTCGACGATGTATATATATATGTGCGCCATTGCTTATTCCCATTGCTTTTTTGGGGATCAGGGCAACCCAGCCTTTGAAAAGAGAATTTGTTCGACTTGCAAAGCATGGTCTCCTGTAAAAAAATGTTTCATCTAAGTGTGGCTTGCATTCTCTTTCAAGTATTTTTTACTTTCAAATAAAGTAATTCCTTGTCCTCATAAAGATAACATAATGTAGTGGTTGTATCATGGTAAGTACAAACTTGTCTTGGGCAACTCGTGAGGCAAGTCATTGTGCTCGAGTGGTGTCTTGACTTACTATGTCGCTAACTTTTCAATCCACTACCCTTCGGGCAGGGCTTTTCAATCCTGGACAGTAATAAGTCTGTTGCTCCCGTGTTTGAGTCCTCATAGGCCATTTGGTCTCCGTGGACGATAAAAATGCAGTTCAAGCCAGAGATTTAATTAATTCCATATCAATTGTGCATTTTTATTGATGATGTGCCAAAACTCATTAACACTTGGCCCATACATCATCCTTGAGATGATTTTATAGGAAATGTGATATGGTCTGTGGGGTATGGGATAAAGCCTGGAAAGGTTGGGGTCCATTGGATAACGATTTCCTTGAAGGATCTGCCCTTTTGGGGTGTTGGTTAAGGCTACTGGGGGTAGTCCTTATACATTTGGTATCAGAGCCAAGGTTCAATTCCTCGTGGCAACATTGGTGTGTTCCACATGCTTGAGGGCAAGCATCTTGAGGAAGGGGAGGAAT
>JAANSK020273379.1:0-21098 GCA_011763485.2 Isoetes engelmannii
CCGGCTTTCACACGTGCCTCCCGAACCTTAACCTGCTCCAAAGCACTGATGCGCTGCAGCACAACATTCTCCTTAACACCATCCGAGGGATGTTTTCGCGTCCGTGTGGAATGTTTTTTATGGTCAAGGTATTAAACGGCCAAAAATACAGTTTATACTTTTGAAATATATTTTTTTGGAAAAATGCGTACAAAAATTTTGGAAAAAACATCTGGAACCTATCCTGGCTAGAGTGACAAAGCCCGATGTCAAGAACAAGAAACAACCGCGAGTCCAAGCCACTGCAAATGGAACGCCACTCCGAAGAACGTGCACCATCAGCTCATGTCCTGCATGCCACCATCATCATCCATGATACCATAGCATATCCGTGACATAGCCACAACTAGCATATCCATGTGCATAACAATGCAATTACATAATGTGTTTATCGAATCTTAAAGATGCTAGCTCATAACATCATCATACAATAATTATACAAGCAATACTAGTTTCATGTGATAATAGCATCATGAATATGTATTTCAAATGCAAGGGTATAACTTTCATGAAACGTTCAAGTACAAGATCCAAGACCACGTGTATCAACATATCCATGATATTCATTGAAGTAGTACTAGAACTATAATTGTACCATTATAGCTTTGTGATTTTTACATATAAGATAAATGACATATAATAGTTTTAATGTCACGCAGCAGTATCCAACTGGACAAATGACCACACACCACACTACGTTGCTCGGTTAGGCCCTACCCCAAACCACCTTACATTGCGTCTGTTGGGATTTGAACCCCAACAATACCGAGACCGAGCGTGTCTTTTATAGATTTACATGTCTATGATATTTATTGCACTAGTTAAACAGATTACATGGTAAACCATCACCTACAATGTCCCTATAGAACCAAAACCATCATCACATACCATGTCCTTACAGAACCATTACTCCCATATAAAGAATGCAACATCTCACATTACTGTACTTGAATCTACTGGCTATATCATTATGTTTCTTCTTAATTAACCCAATTCCTATGTTATACATTTATTAATCCCACAATGGCCCCATGCCATAGCCATATTTTTGGAAACCCCCATAAGCTTCCTAAAGCCCTTCTCCACATAAAGAAGTCCACATGACTATGTCATATGATCTCCTTATAGATTTAATTTGTATCTATTGATTCAATGCATCCAAAGTGCATCTATTCTATTTACTCGCATCTAGCATGACTCGTCTTCTTATGCACCATTGAGTTTTCGATCAATAACCATCAATATTAAGTAACTTAATCCAAAAGCTTTCCAATACAATCCAAGAACATCACTCTGACAACTCAAGAGCAACCTCTGATGTTGGACTTAATCACCCACATGAGCACCTCTTCAAGAACGGTTTCTTGGCACCTGACAGTTGTTTTTCTTCCAAAATGCCCCTCCTGTTTGCTCCTAGCTCCAAGGATCAAACTATAGAAGAAGATACACAGTGCAGTCAATTCTAACCCATCATCAGTATTTCCGTGATATCTCCCACATATAGACGCATTTTGGCTTGATCAGGCCCAATCCATAACCGCATTCAAAGCTCTGGAAAATCACCTAAAAAGGACCTTTGGTTGCCGAGATATGATGCTTCATAGTTCGATCATCAAAACTACCTAGAATTTGCTCATGCTCCCTCCTTCCAAAGACCCTCGTAGAAATCTATGCCCTTTAACTTTTTGTCATGAACTTTATAATTTAAACACATACCAAGTAGGCATTATTAGTATAATACCCCAAAATATATAATGCATAATATAGCCAAGGTACCACCGCCACACTTCACGAGGTCTAATCAAGCATTGAGTTTGAATATTGATGCATTCATTTTGGTTTCTAACATTAATGTCTTGACCTTAAGTTGAGCAAGGATGTATTTCTAAGTTTTAACTCGAAAAAGAAAGCACTAAGTTGTTAAGTATCTAGAGTTGGAATGTGCCAAAAGTAGTATACACTAACATGCTCGTACCTTGCATCTTTTTATGTATGCATCAATGCCCATTTTTGTCCCAGCTTTCTTATATGGAAATATGATTTGCTTCAATTCGAGATAGCTTCATATGCCAAATATTTGGTGGGGATCCAATAAAATGTGGCATTTCTTTGGAGTGTGGTGCTCGTGGGAATTATAGTGCAAGTACCTTTTCTAAGGGCAACACCTCAGGAGCAAGTAGGGTCTTATATTCAGAATTCACCAACTTCTTTTCTTTGGCATCCTCATGGACCAGGCAAATATGGGGAGCCTGCAATTGTGGTACTAGAGGAAGAATTGAACCTATTTTCTACCAAAGAACCTGATTCGTTTAAACTCCACCTAGGTTGGCAATCGTGTCCCCATATACCAATCAGTAACCTTATGCGCACTTGTCGATCTTCACCGCTATTGTGTCAAGGGATGGCCTGAGGATATTAGAGGACCACTTCTTTGGCTATCATCCAAAGGGATGCACGAAGAAGTGCAAGTGTGTACTATAGAATGGAATAGCGAGCACACATTCTCCAAAGAAAAGAATAAGCATTAAGGTATGCTAAAAATGGAGCACACGGGATGTAATGGGCCTATGGTAGACCGCTTGAGTATTCGATCCTTGAATGTGCTTATGGGGCATTTCCGAGACACCAGCATAATTAGGTAGAAGTGACTACTCATAAACGTCTTAGATGGTTTTGCCCAGTTGGTTGAGGGCATGTCGGTTAGGAATGTTACAGTTAGTATCAGAGTAGACCTTAAGTTCGAGTCCCTATGGGTAGCTATATGCATGGATAATTTGATAACATTGGTAACCATCCAGTCACTTGTATACTGGTTAAATCATAGTCTTGGATGCTCGAGGACGAGCATAGTTTTACTGGGAGAGATTGTAGTGGGCCCATGGTAGACCACTTGAGTATTCCATCCTTGAATGTGCCTTGGGAAGTTCTCGAGACACCGGCATAAATGGGTAGAAACGACTACTCATATTGGATGCTCGAGGACGAGCATAGTTCTAGCGAGAGAGATTGTAGTGGGCCCATGGTAGACCACTTGAGTATTCCATCCTTGAATGTGCCTATGGGGCGTTCTCGAGACCCGGCATAATGGTTAGAAACGACTACTCATAAATGTCTAGACGATTTTGCCCGGTTGGTTGAGGACATGTCAGTTAGGTATGTTATAAGAGAAACGGCATGACCCTAGTATCCAAAATTCTCAAATGAATTTGGAGATACGCAATTTACTCTGCAAAAGATAAAGGACCATTCCAAGACCTCCAAGGCCTCTCCCGTGGAAGCAAGCCTTGTACCTCTGTGTGGCTTGGTTAGTGTGGCTGATTTGGAAGCGCCGGCGGTTGTGGATTTTCTAGGGGAAGCAGCAGCCTTCGTCCTCTTTGATTCCCCGCTTGAGGTACAAGCTGTTTCAGAGCTTTCATGTGTTTCCGGGGTTGGCTGAGCAGAAGTTCGCCATCTGGCGAGACTTCCTGGGGATTGTAGATGCTGATGGATGCTTTGTTCAGTGTTGAGAGGATGATGGAGTGGTGGGGTATTGTTGTCTCTTCGAGGCAGCTTCTCTTGCTCCTCACTCACCTTGTAACATTGTCATTCTTGTAATACATTGACATAAGTTCTTCAAAAAAAAAAGACCTCCAAACTGTTTTGGAAACATGCAGTTCTTTCAAGCTGGCCTTCCTCTATGCTACCCCAAATAAATTCTTATAAAGAGCTGCACTTTTATTTGTGGTGCTACCATGCATGAAACCATATATACATGTATACTGCTAAGTAACTTACTTACAACAATCCATCATGCCAATGATAGAGCTGTGCACTACTAGAATATATGCTTTTGCAACACTTATTCACAACATCCCAAGTATCTCAAAATTAAATATGAATACCTACATGGATATCAAGAAATGTGGTTGCTTTGCCATGGAAGAGAGCCTTTCATAGAAATGCAGAGGTACATGATGGAATTGGAGAGTCCATTGCCCACAATGTAGTACAGTTCTACCAGCCCACCAAGATATCATAAGGTCGAGAAAGAGAATCCACCAATAAAATGATATTTTATACATTTTTCTCATCACCCTCAAGGAAAGGAAAATATCATCTACATACTAATTCAAAGCCTCTTGAGGCCCATTGCTCATGGTGGAGAGTCTCTTCAAGATGCCTTCCTCAGCTGTAAGAGAGAAGTCCTGAGTGAAAACCATTAGTATGAATTACCACAGAAATCTAGAGATAGTAATCTAAAATACTATCGGTATATGATCAAAAGACCATATGTATATACTATCTTTCTGTAGATTATGTTCAAAAGATATTTTTAACGAGGTACATATTCGGTACATCCGGATTCACCAGCCATCAAATTTTACGTCACAATTGCTTCATCCTCAGTTTGTCCAGGTGATTCATACAACTCAGGTTATTGCGAGCAGTTGTTCATCTCTGCAACATCAACTCAGCCATCAGGTTGCATCCATAGTCCTGTCATTCCGGGGAGATTATTCTACAAGTATTTTTCTGGTTGTTTTTGCAATGCAGTTCTTTTCGTAGACTGATTTGATACTCCCGAGTTCACTTTCTTCCTCCAGACCTGTTACTCAATAGCCTGCATTTCCCGCCAAGTCTGTTTTCCTAGTCCGATTTATTCCATCAAGTTGGTCTCTTTCCGCAGCCTAGTTCATCTACCATCTAGTCCAGTTGCAGCCCAGCTCACACCCTCATTGTCATGAGTCGAAAAGCCAAAGAGATGGCACGAAAGGCAATGAAGGTTAAGCCATGTCTGCCCCTCCAGTTCAAGAAAGCCCTAATGCTGGCTTTTCTTTTGGGTGCTTTTTTGGTCACTTAAGCCTTGTCTGAAGACAACTTCAGTTCATGAAACCTCAGAGAAGACATAACCCACGCTTATACTTCACGTTAGGCTTCAATTGGTTTGCCCCGCGGTCACTGTCACAGAAACTTCCGTGCAATTGCCCATGGACAGTTGGGTTCAAGTTCTTGAAGTCTTGGAATTCCTAATGAAGGAGACGTATATATAGCCCTACTCCCTCACCACCAGACCCACTGCAAGCAGATGCCATGGTTCAAATTGAAGTAGTAACTGAGACACAACCGTGTATGGATTGGATGTCCTAATGCATGAGATAGTCAAGAGCATGCATAAGGGCTAGGAATGACAGCCCCGGCTAGCATGCAGGCTCCAAATAACGTGCTGAGTCCAGTTTCGCACCAGTTCAAACAGAATCACCACTTGAACCTGCATCTCGTGGAGGTCCATGAACCCACCTTTGGTTCATATAGTGACACAGACAGCTGCACATTTCTTCACAGATATCATGCATATTTCGAGTTCTGAAACTTTCACAGCGCGAAACTTTGGTGCCCACGAGAAGGGATAGGTTCAATACTTCATATGTTTTATACTAAATACATATGATTGGTATGATACGGCACTATGCTAAAGTATAATACGGCAAAAAAAGAAAACGACGTCGAAAAAATTTCGCGCACGTGGAAACAACTAAACTGCGTACACTAATTCATTTTTGCATACGCAAACAATAGAGTTCGCACGCAAAAATAACTAAACCGCATACGCGAACGCATGATGAGATAATGCATTTTGCGTATGCAGAATTATTTTAAAGATAAATTTATTTATTAAAAAAAAAAGTTCGCGTACGTGAATCGAAAAAGGAAAAAATTTGTCGTTTTTTGCGTATGCAAATTACATTCTTTTGCGTACGTGGTCTCATTTTCCCTTATGCAAAACAATGTATTTTGCTTATGCATTTCCGCCTCTTCTTTTTTCTATTTTTCCTTTTAGGTTCGCATATTCAGTTTCTTCAGTTTTGCCTATGTGAACTCGTATTCACATGCGCAATACAATGTATTTTGCATACGCAAAAAGAAAGTTGCATATGCGAAATACATTGTACCGCATACGCAAAAAGGGTTTACGTACCGAATTTTTTTAATGGCCGAGGCGAGAAAAATACGTAAAATACGTTTTTTACTTCAAAATATCTATTTGTCAACTTTATAAGTCGGAACTTCTTGTTTCATATGTATGGAACTTATCCCTGTTGACGGGCCCGACTGGCCACACCATCTTCTGGTACATTTTTCGGCGTCCCGGCATAGGGTGCATGTGTTACAGCACGGGAGTCACCTCAAGGGCACTCACTTTTGGGTACAAAAGGACCTCTCGCAGTTCAGTTGACCCGGCGACATATGGGCAGTGTATCGCAGGGGCTCAGCACTTATTCGCAACCTGTGGCCTTCAAACCCCTGGTTAGGGTGCTGTTAGTTGCTCCCCCATGTCTTGGATGGTTTCTTTCTTTTGTGTTTTTAAATTTCTAGTCATGTTTTGTGATGAGGCTTAGTCCCCAGGGTCAATTGGGCCTTAGTTCCTCTGCTCTGTACCATCTCCTGGACCCATGGAGGTCTTTGTGGACGTAAAACTCCTCTTATCTTATCGATTGAGGACATCGTATTTCCTTTTTGAATATTATCAACAATTACTGGGTAAAAGTATGCTACGGGTGTCTAGTTTTTGGAAAATATACCTACAATAGGTACTCTAGAAACTAGTTCTCCCCTTCATTTCTTTTTCTTTTTTCATTAAAATCATTTAAAATCTTCAGAATAAGAGTCCAGACACACTTAAGCTTAATATTTATTGAGACATTACATAATTCTTGCAGTACCTAATGCTGGCTTTTCTTTTTGTTGCTTTTTTTGTCACTTAATGATACTTTTAAAGGGACACTCTAGTTTGTTTTTACATACGTACCTACCTAGCTATCTATTTATCTTGAGATCCATGTGTAAACAAAGAAATAATAAATATAGGAAAAGGCCACGTCGATTATATACTCCACTATAAAGAAAACTCCAACAAACCACATCTTTTTCTTATATTAAACCAATAAACTAGCTGTTTAAAAGCAAATTTTATCATTGATTATCATGGAAAAGGCCGCCAGGTCTAGTATGGTTATAAGGTGGCACAAGCTTCTATTAACACCATCTCAGATGCATAGCTATATTGTATAAAATAAACTTGTATAAGATTAGCATGATTATCATACGATATTCCTTAAGCCGTAGGCCATAGATATAAGAAAATTTGCAACTAATAATGATGGTAGTCATGTGGAAAAGCTTTAGCGAATTGAAAAGAGGATTGCATTGATTAAAAATGGTATAGATACACATGAATTCCACTAAGATAAGATAAAGCATTTGTGCACATAGTCTGAGCATTAATAAATGCATCTTAAACATAATTGAGTCGTCCACTCTAAGAATAACATGATTTAAGTTATAGAGTACTATTGATATGACTTGATGGAGCACATTGTTTGCAAGATTATCTTCTCGTAAAAGTTGCAGTGCTTTCTTTATGCAAAAGTATGGTCATAACTTTCTAGATCCATATTTGTTATTTATTTCGTGATGGAACATCGTCCTGGTCAACAAACAATTTAATGGGTCCCTTCCATGGATCGCTCGACCTTGCCATAAACATTGCTTTAATGCATTCTCTGAAGGACAAAACTCCTTTTACTTTTAGACAATATTATTCAAATTATAAGCATCTACATGTAGCCTTTTGAATTTGCGACAAAATTATTCAAAAATTCGACATATGTATATAAGCTTTTAGTGTCTTTATCCCAAATCATTTCAAAGCATCATAAAGTGGTTTTGGACTATTATGTGGTCCACATGATTAATGCTAAGATAGAAACTAATATCTATCAACATAGCACTTAGTGAGACATAAATAAATATGCAGGACAATAAAAACTAGATGATATAAAGTTGGAATGGTTATTTTATTGCAGCTCAAGTGGGTTTCAAAATATTCAAGTATATTCCTAAATCTATGTATCTAGCTTAAAGCAACACAACACAACACAATTCCATTATGTTTCTGTTTATGCTTGAGAAAATGTGTGGATATAAAACCTTGTAGTCCATAGTATAAGTTGAGGCATCATGACATATAAAGTGCATAAGGAAAACAAGGTGCTGCACACTGAAGGCTTGCCCTCCAGTCCCCGAGGGTGTGTTTGCATATTTTGTTTGTTGTCGTCGTTATTTCATGTCCATGCAGAAAAAAAAAAAAAAGCGAATACAAGTCTTTTGCCTCAGAGATTATCTGTTAGTTTAGCTTAAAAACAAATCCGTGGTTCCTTTTGTCTCGAAGATTGTCTGTGGGTTTAACTTTAAACCTCTAGTCTTTACTAATACAGCTATTTCCTCACATTGACAGTGTTTTTTTTTTTTTTTTTTTATGGACATCAGACATCATTAATAACTCCAAGAACAATACATGATAAAATGCAAAGACATGAATAAACCCAGTGGACAAACTGATCCAGCTAAGCAGAGCCACTCGTCTAAGCATGATAATATAATACAAATCAAACTACTTTCTTCTCAAAAGAGAAGAATGATATGGATCATAACTTCACTATAAATAAAGTGAACCATATCGATGTTCCACATCCATAAAATCACTAATTGCAACTGGATATGTCCTTTGGTGTTGCAATGCCAATGGATCAAGTGGAGGGATGTCTATTGTAATAATAGCAGTAGATATTGGATCTACATACTGAATTGGACAAACTTGAGGAACAAAGGAATTCTTGTGACATGCCGTCGTCCTCGTGCGTGGAGAAGACCATACTTCGTCCACTACTAGGTCCACTAGTTCCCAACAATCGAACACTGGAATACCTCAACAAATCTGAATACGAAGCATTATACAAATTTGAATACATGAACAATTCACAAATATGGAACCAAACAATGGGCTAATGTATATATGAGTGCACGAATTGGTGCATCAATTGTCTTGAGTCTCGTCGCTATCTTCAGACATCTACAATCCCAACAGTTGGTGAGCTTCCCAGAATGAACCATGCATGCATCCATAAAATTAGAATAAGCTTACAAGAGAAAGAGTGGCTATTGTGCTCAGATGGACCCCTCCTCGAATCTGGGAGTTGGCTGTGTTCCATGCTCCATCTCAGCCCTCCATGTGCTAGCGAAGCCCACATCCATGCCCCTAGCTCGAGATATGATGTCTGGATCCACTCCTATTTCAACCATCTCCCTTATGATCCTTGCCTTGTCCACTGCCCTGCCATGGCCATGCTCTGGTCCAAAGTGTGTAGCAGCATAATTCACCCAGCTTGTATGTCTAGCATTATTGAGTTGCCTTGCCCTATGGCAGTATGTGCTTGGAGTGCACCTTGTGAGTTTGTCAAGCCCCAAACCTTCATTGGTGACCTGATTGTGATGATTGGGTTTGGGACAGACCTAACTACTGGCATGCACCTCTCTATGCTCACATCTCGACCATCCCCAGCATCACCCTAGCAAATATGTGTTTCCCCAAGGCTACACGTAACCTCCATCTCGTCCTCATCACAAATGCCTTGTGAGTGATTATGCACTAGTGTGTTGGCAATTTGACTAGCAGGTCGCAGCATTGCTGCATTAGTTGTGAGGTCAACTATAATTGATCCTCTAATGGGACTCAGTCCATGTCTCAACCTCAGCCTGTTCTTGGCCCGCAGCCTCCTTGTCTTCATTTCATCAGTCATGGGCCTCTGCTAGCCAAAAATTGCTGCAGCACTTACAGACCCTTGCGATACATAAAATCCCTTAGCCTGACACTACTGGCCTCGAGTACATAAAATCCCTTACCTCCGCTCTCCTAGCAGCTTCCTCCCTCTCAGCTCTCCTTGCAGCCTCAGCCTTCCTAATTGCAAACTGCTCATTCCTCAACCTGCGTGCCTCAACCCGCGTGCCTCAACCCTCCTAGCATTTTCGGCTGCTAGTGCTTGGCAAAATTCATCATTGGAGATGTGCACTATTCCACCCAGATCAGGAGCAACACCCCTCTTCCTTTACCTAAATTCTTGTGATTGCCTGACACACACTTCTGATGGCCTCACACTTTTCAAGGTTGGAATGATGGCATGAGATTGTACACGCACAAAATCATGAGTGACTTGTGTGCATCCTTCACTGGTGTCAGGGCCAGCATGTGCTTCTATGTCCCCGGCCCCAGTGGTAGGATGCTGCTCCACATGAGGACCTAGGTCAACATGTGCTTTTATGTCCTCGGCCTAATTAGAACTGTGTGTTGCTCACCTTGCCCCACTGGTTGCTACACAACACCTGCAATGGGGCCTGGCATTTGTTCCCATAATCGTTGCACATCATCCATGTTGAACCCAGCCCAATCCCTGTCATCTTCCTTGAACCCCTCATCTTCTTCAACCTCCTCCTCTATCCTCTCTGCAGGGACCCTCTCAAACGTAGTAGCTTCTTGACCTAGCCTCATCTTTTCTGAGTTAAAAAGTCAGATCCTTGTTGCCTTGAAACCAACCTTGATGTTCTTAGGCGTAAGAGTAGCATCAATAGACCTTGATATCAATTTTTCTATGTCCTCTCTCTTTGGTTCAGACCCGCCTTTGGCAACCATATATACAGACCTATGCCAGACCTACGCCTCTTGAATTGTGCCTTGAATGGTGCACAACAAAACACATCCAAATGTTGTAGCCTATGTGAGGTATGTGCAGGCAACAATGCAAAGTGAATACCCTTCTCCTTTGTTGCCAAAATCACCTCCACTTCTACATGACTGCCATGCCCATCCAGGATTACAAGGCGTGGTTCTTGTGGGGACACACCACCAAACACCCTTACTGCAAAATGATCAAGCCAGGACTTGAACAGCTCAACTGTCATCCAGGCTAGTTTGCATTGCTTGAATTGCGACATCCGCACACCTTGTTATGTTGTCCTGCCTCATGCGGATTCCTTTAAAAATGTACATGTTAGAGAGCCGATGCCCCTCTGCATTCACACACACCAGGATCGTTACCCACTCCCTATTGTTCATAACAAACTCACTTACCCTATTTGCCCGCTTCTTCTCTATGATCTTCATACCCTTCAGCTTCCCAGCCTGAATGCCAGTGTCATCTGCATTCCAAATCCTAGAGCGTGGGAATCCTAGAGCGTGGGAAATTGAACTCAACATATATCTGGCTAAGGCCAAAATAAAAACCATCTAAGTTTTCTTGATTCATGGCACGTGCCCTTGCAACGTCTAGTGTCTCTGCACACCTCAACGCAATCTGGGGATGCCTTTGCCTGAATAGCCTCCACCACTTACTGTCAAGAACCCCTTGCAGTGCAAAACTCCCCCCATCTCGGGCCATTTCTATAGTCCTCTCCTTGACATCAGTGAAGATTACTCCCATACCCTGCTTTGCTCTACCTTATGCCCAGTGGACCAACTCTTTCTTTGGACATAATCTGAGAATGATTGGTTTGTTTGTGGGTGATCCTACTATACAACCAATCATGTATGGTAGACGGGGGTAAACCAAAACGCCTAAAGGCTTCTCTAACTGAAATGCCAAATTCAATAATCTCTTATAGTATGTCTACCATGTTTGAGAGGACCCCTCGGCATTGGGAAGGTTTCAATACTCCCATGTGGTGCCATCCTTTTCCTCCTGGGTGCAGTAACCCACTTATGGGTTGATCGAGCTCCGCTACCCTCTTCACCATCGATTTCTCCGCGTGCTCTCATCGCAACCATGTTTGCTACCGTGTTCCGCAGTGCCTTTGAGCGATATTTCTAGAACATGGTTATATCATCGAGGCCATAGCAAGAGCAGGGGTCATTGGATTTGCTTTAGGCAATCAAGTGCTGATTTTTGGATGCCAATTCATGCAACTCTCATTGAATTCAATATTCGAATTGGCATGCCTAGGGGTTCCTACACATACGTGCATGGTCCACAGATGCACGGTAGCAAGTGGTTTTCGGCTTGACACCCGTACAACAAGCGCTGTGTAAAATCTATATTTCAATGTATAAAGGCATCAAAAGTTGTATAGGCCTACCAACTCATTCTGTATAAGCCATAGTTTGCATTGCTTCTAGTTTGAGCAAGCTAAAACCCGTTCAAGGAAAGCATGTCATAACTTTATAATTGGTAACGGCCTGAACAAGCATGCCTATAAAAGAAAAAGAAAAATTGATCTCAACCAAGCAGCATGCCTGTAAAAGACAAATAAAAAGTTTAAGACGACAACATGCTCTTTAAGCATATTATGTACGTTTTCTCCTAGTCAGAAATCAATATACACTTGTAATGTCGAGTCTCCTGATTAGAAATCCATACATACTTATAATTGTGTTAGGCGCTCATATCTTAAGATTCATAATATCCATTTGAGTAAAACAAATTATGGAGGGGCTGTCATAATGCATAGGGCTTTTAACAAAGCTTGAACAGAATGGAAACAGTCCAAGTGAGGCTGCAAGGAAAAAAAAAAGAATTAAATGGTTTTTACAAACGCACAAGAATAACCCAACAATCTTCCTAAAGAGGGCATTGCTTTCTGATCTTCCTCTTTACTATCAATACTTATCCCAAGTGTGCAACAAAATCAAACACAAAGAACAAGAAAAAGGACAGCAAAAATTGGCCATAACACTATATAGAAGGAAGCAGCACTGAGGAGAAACATGGCAGTAAAAATGCAACCAACAGTACAACCATGATCGGGTGTAGATTGCAAGGAGGAGACCTAGATTCCATGCCATACACTTTGTGGGGCACATGGGGAAAGAAAGCTTTTCCCTTCCCTAGGGTATTGGGAGGCAAGCCTAACAGTAAGGGAATAAAAAACAGGACAATACGAAGAGAACCTTTCCCGAAAAGCACCCACACAAGCAATGATGCCCACCTTGAGCCCTCAAAAAGGCTGCCCTTGGTATCTCTCTTCCTTCCACACCACTCCTCAAAAACCTCAACTATATTAACGGTAGCATGAATCCCAAAACCAGACTAGTATCAAGGTCCTGGCTATGGCAGAGACCCGTCCAACATAGAGCCCTCGAATACATAAAGCAGCACAAAGGAAAAACGAAAACAAAGCCAAGAAAAGGCAAGGTACGTCGTGACAAGAAATTCCACGTACTACAAAGGCCTCATATCATCAGTCAGTGGCGGCAGCTGCTGTGCTTAAGGCAGGAAAAAGGAGTGCAAAAGCACAAGGCAAAGCAAGCCCCTTTACACTTTTACTTGGGCAGGTGCCAGAACAAGGAGAGTGGGATCATCATGGCGCCTGCACGGCCTTGCAGGTCTGATTATATTCTCTCCCCCTTCCCTCCCTCGTCTTATCTCATCAGTTTTGAGAAAGACAACCTACTCATGCTCAATGGACTGTTCCTTGCTTGCCCTTATTATATGCTTCATCATTCCAATTCAAAATATTTATCAAATATATCTCTACCTTTTGGCCTCAGTTGCAGTGTGCCTCAGCTGATAATTATCATGGCAGACTAGGAGAATCTTTGTTTTTTGGGGTCCTCTGCTTAGCTGTGTAAAAAACACATCCAAAAATATCCATTTGTTTTTGGGAGCTAAAGTGGGATATCTATCAGAATTCTTCTAGATAAAATGCTAAAAAAACAAAGCAAAAAAGAAAGCTCAAAAACATTCACCAGATACGGCCACTCTGACATACTTTCGAGGATACATCAGGTTTACAGTGACTAAGTGAAAGAGAAAAGAGAGCTTTATGCCTCAGCTTTATGTATATATTGAACTCTTTTAACTCATGCCCACACTCTTCGCACTATGTATGTGGCCTAGAGCTAACTTCAGAATTACTCATCAACAGGGGTACCATGACAGCAATTTACGTCCCATTTGCTCAATCAATCCTATCAAGCACAAAATCCCTTCAATATCGAGGATAAACCCAAAACCCAAAAGAAGGAAATGATTAAACAATTCCCAAGAAAGGATGGAAGCCCACCAAGGGAAAAAAGACTTTAATAATAGACCCCAGAAAATTCCTGAGAATAGAACACAACCCTAAAAAAACATTTTTTAGGTTACCAGAAAACACCCAGAGAAATGAATAGAACCCTAGAAAAGATTAAAAAAATGCTTAAAATATATGGGAAACGAGAAGCACAAGCAACCTCCAACCACTACCGGAGGGAAAAAAAGACATAGAGCCATCACCATACCTCAAACAAAATCTGCAGACCGGGAATCTACCGAAAGCTGCTTTAATCCAGGCACAGTACAAACCATCGCTCTGCCGCACACTGGCCAGATTCTCCTTGCAACGAGTAAAACCAAAAACAAGCAGAGGCAGAGATACGGCGGGGCAGGGCAGAAAAAGGCAAGACGGAAAGCAAGAGAAGGAAATAATAAAGAAGGGAAGAACGGGAAGAGAGGACCAGTCAAAAAGGAGGCGTCCTTGCAGGGGTGGCAGCTTTAGAGATTAAATGAGCTTGTCGGCCAAGTCCGGCGTTTTCTAGCCCGGTTCTTTTCCCTGTCCAATCTGGTCCTGCTGGTACCCCACGCGCTCTGCCATAGCCAGATTCGGCCCTGTGCTCGAGAAAGGCGACCTGCGTCCTCGGATCGGCCCGATCTGCTGTAGACTCCGTCGTCGTCCTTCGTCCTTCTCAGGAACCCTAAAAAAAACCGGCCCTAAAAAAAAGGCTATAAAAAATAATAAAATATTAATAATAATGTTTTTGGCCTCAAAATTGGCCCTTGCCTTTTCGTATCTATTGGGAGATTAGGACATTGATTCCTACCTTTTAACACTTCTAAAAGGAACCCCATGCTCATATCCATATACACCATACCTGAACTAAACATAGGTTCTAAACACAACTGAATTGATTACTTACCTTACATAAAAACCCAATCAATTCAATTCAATATTCTACCGCTTTGATACCATATAAATCACACTAAATGCAATAAACAAAGTTTAATACACGAGGGTAGCGTAATTTCGGCTCATATTTTTGCCATCTACGGCGGATACTGATGCCTTGTAAGGAGCATGCGTACAAACTCTTGTAGCAGTTCTGACTCGACATGGATTTACCTCATAACACAAGAAGCTGAGACAAATGTATAAATCCATCAATAACAGGATGAAAGGTTCATATTCACTTTGTCTTCCAGTTAGACATTTCGGAAACCTCTGAGCAATTAACTCTAATGTGGTATCTAATTTCACAAGGCCGATTGCACCAAGTACATTAGCAGGAACAATAATTGACCATCAAGACCTCGAAACTCCTAAGAAATTGCTTCTTCTACTAACGAAAGGAACATTGTTGGTGGGGTGATCAGGTTGTGGCGCAAGCATGTTCAATGGATTAGGTTTGATAGCACTAATCATTGATGGTCATCCGATGGCACTACTAGCAACATACTCATGGGTAGTGCCACTTGCGAGTTAACCATCAGGTAACCCCTCCATTCAGGTGGTTACCTAGTATATACCTCTAAGGAAGACATCTTCAATGTTACAAGATTCTTAATTCCACAACCAATATCAAACCTCTTGATGCATTGTACTAGGTACATGCCCTTGCTCAACCCACCTAGGTTTGCCTTGTGACAATCATATCTTAGTGACATTGTTGTTTACATGCATTGATCTTGGATTAGGATGTACATAAAACAGAATAGAATAGTTTTTCAATCTCCATGAATAGAGTAAGAATGTGAAACTTAGCACTTGCTATTAGAGGTTCAGTAGATATATTTTACAATCTACTAAGATATAGCCCTGGCTTTGTGATATTTCTAATGCTAGAGTAAGTACATAATGATCCAGGCTCTTGTTTCAGGAGCATTTTCCTGTTATATTTACTTTTGATCAATAAACGTTTTTTCCGTCGAACAGAGATGGGGGAAGGGGGAGAGCTTTTGTGATAATAAACTATTTTACTATCCTTGTTAAGTTACAATAGCAGGAATAATAATTACATTAACCTTTTAACGAAAGGAACATTGTTGGTGGAGTGATCAGCAAGCAAGTCCAATGGATTAGGTTTGATCGCACTAATGACTGATGGTCATCCAACGGCACTACTAGCAACATCACTCGTAAGCAGTGCCACTTGCAAGTTAACCATCATGTAACCACCTCACTTAGGTGATTGCCTGGTACATAAACCTTTCAGAAAGACATCTTCAATGTTACAAGATTCTTAATTTCACAACCAATATAAACCCTCTTGGTGCACTTACATGCCCTTGTTTTTTCTTTTATTGAAGCACATCTACTCATCATCATATCATGATTACATTCTACTTCACTTTATTATACAGATCGTATGGAAGCCAATGCACTCCTAGGCACGATCATTATGAGTCTATGCTAGGAGTTACTTTGGTACATGTCCTTGTTTAGACTACCTAAGTTTGCTTTGTGATAATCACATATTCGTAACATTCTGGTTTACATGCATTGCTTGGATTAGAATGTATATAAAATAGAATAGAATAGTTTCTTTAACATCCACAAATAATAAGAATGTGAACTTAAGACTTACTATTAAAGGTTCATTAGCTATAAATTACAATCAATTAAGATATAACCCTAACTTCCCTCAGTGATATCTCCCATGAATGATCACAACCCACTTTGAGAGACAAGAAAGGAAAAGATGAGGAGAGAGGGAGAGCTTTCGTGATGACAAACTATTTTACTATACTTGTTAAGTTATTTAGATAATAATATGATAACACACTATTTCAATAGTCTTGTTAAGCTATTGAGCTGAGTGGGTAATCAGAAGAACGGAGAAGCATTTTGGTGATGTCACGTGGCAGTTGCCAATATCGTAGAATAGAAATAGGGCGGACGATTTTGTTCAGTCGATCGACAACAAGTTGAGAACATGTCTGGAATACGTTGATCACAGGTCGAAAAATATGAATTGCTTGGCTCTCTACTTTTCCATTCTATAGGGGAACGGCAAAAGGGGCTCCCTTTCCACAACAATGTAGGCAACCCGTGACCGGCCGCAACAGCGACAAACCCACACTCGGTTACCGACGACCGCGGGGGTCCCTGCCGTTGTTGTAGAAAAAGAACCTCCTTTGACGTTCCCCTATACAATTCTCTGTTTGACATTATTCTGTCTTGTTTCATCACATCTCACCATCCTTTTCACTCCACTCCTTTTTAACTTGAAAGTGGGAGTGGTTGGTAAATGTTCGCACATTGGCCACCTGCAACTGACCTTTCGTCTACTTGCCTTGCTTTCTTCATAGGGTTGCTTCATCCACCTCCTTTCGGTGATGCATCTCCAGCGTTTCATTGTGCAGGCAAACTAGGACATGTTCTTTTGTTTTTAGTGTCCGTGTTAGAAGCGACAAACCCTCCTGTTAATAGTGGTTATGGTGGTGGGGACAAGGTGGTCCACCTCTTATTCCATTCATGTGGTTTATTGATCAATCCCTTGGTGGAGACATGTGGAAAGTACTCCAATTTGGATGTATTTTAACAACTTTATTTTGTCGAGTTCATTTCCTTTTCCGTGAAGCAAGTCAACCTTTAGTGCAGGAAAAAAATATTGTAAAATTGAACACATTGACTTCAAAAATTCCCTGAATTTATTCAGTGTCGAAAAACAGAAGTGCCAAAGTGATGGTCCTAGTATTTTATGTTCTTATAGATTGTTATTATGTAGAACTTAATTTTGGTGATAATTTATTCTACATCCTTTAATGATTAAATTATTGTTTGAGGAGGACAACAATAGCAACTCTGTGGAGCTTTCAATTAAAGGCTAGCATGCAGCATTCTCCTGTAGAGAATTGTGACATAGTTAATGTACCTTTTTAATATGAACTTTAATAAAAGGTACGCCAATAAATATATTCTTCTTTTATTGTAATGGGGTAGTTGTATGTATGTATTGCACCAAATGCAACTTTCCATCATCTACACCTGTCATTTGTCATTATGCATAATGTAACCATCTATTCTTTTATGGATAAAATATATTTATGGAAAAATCCATTCTTATCCTTTTTGTTTCGTGCGTAGTGTCAACGAGTTTCTCCCCTCTTTTCTTTTCATCTGACATATGTTGTATTATTAATTTAGCACGAACTATTGAAGGGCATGATGCCAAGATTTTATATTTTACACTTTCAATAAAAAGATTCTATAATTTCGCAACTAAATGTTTGGTATAACATCTACATAGGAGGAACCAAGCTTTAATGGTAGTGCCATTCAGTGATAAGCTTTGGTATCATCTTTGGGCATTATGTTGTTGGTGGCATATTTGTGCACATGTTTAATTTTCTTTGTAGCATATGATATGAAATCGAAATAACATTTCGAGACAAACAAAGCAAAGTTGTCTCATTTTAATTCTCGTATGAATATTGCAATTTAGCTCATTAAACTTTTAAAAGTGGGGCTTTGTGGTAGTTTCGGCTTGTTTATGGGAGATGTTATTTTGGATAAAAAATAATAAAATAGAAAAGCAAAAAAACATGGGCAACTTCAAAATGTCATGTAAACCATTTATTTTTTTATTTGTCACTGTCTCTCATTAACAATCCAAACAACAAATTTTCAATTTTTTTTTTCTTTTATTCTCCCATTGTCGGTTGGTACATATATTGCATAGCCATATCTTTAAGCATGATTTTTGATGGCAACAACATTATTTTCACATTTAACCACAATTTCAAACTCCTTCATTCGTGCTACAATACTATTAAAAAAAAAAAAAGGGCATACTCTAGCATCTGCCTCTCATTCATATTTATATATTCTGCTTGAGCTAGATGACATATAATTTCTCAAAACCAGAATAAGTCTTCCTCTTACAAAGATCATCTTGATCTTTTTCTTCCCTCTTACATAAAAATGTCATCTTTTTTATCTGTGCACACACAACCCAGCCCTCAAAAATGGCCCTCCCAAGCCTATGCCAGGTAAGCTTCAAATTTGATGATTTAGAAGATAAATAATATTAATAGGATAAGAATTACTCACAAATTTGGTGCATGCTTCAGACATAAAAGAAAATGATAGGATAAGAAAAAGGGATGCATCAAGCTAAAATGATGCTTAAACGTGATGGATCCGATAGAATGGCTAGTCGCAATTGCGTCTCCAAGCTATGTTCCCCATGATGATGCTGGTTGCTTCTTGTTGTTGCTATACATCGGATGTTGCTCTTGCAAAACAGAAGTGGCAGGAAAAACGTCGTTAAAAATAAAAGGCCTAATATCTTGTCTATGTTTTACGACACCTTTTCGTTGTCTATTTTTAGTGATTTAAATATTACAAAGAATGGTATGGCAAAAAAAAAAAAAAAAAAAAAAAAAAAAAAGCGAGAGAGAGAGAAAGAGAGAAAGAAAACCACGCATAAAAATCTCCTATTTTTTTATTAAAACTTTTTTTTCCAACCAAAATTTTGTAAAAAACCAACTGCAAACCTTATAGTATGTAGAATACGTTATATAGGATTGCATTTTCTTAGAACAAGAAGTACACTCAAGATGCTGAGACAGTAGGCACATATTTATATATTTATAAATATAAATATATAAATTAGGGTGCCTCTCACCCATATTTATATATTCTGCTTCAGCTAGATGACATATAATTTCTGAAAACCACAATAAGTCTTCCTCTTACAAACATCATCTTGATCTTTTTCTTCCCCCTTATATAAATATGTCATCTTTTTTTATCTGTGCACACACAACCTGGCCCTCAAAATGGCCAACCCAAGCCTATGCCAAGCAAGCTTCAAATCTGATGATTCAGAAGATAAATAATATTAATAGGATAAGGATCACTCACAAATTTGGTGCATGCTTCAGGCAGAAAAAAAAAATGATAGGATGAGAAAAAGGGATGCATCAAGCTAAAATGATGCTTAAACGTGATGTACCCGATAGAATGGCAAGTCACAGTTGCGTCTCCAAGCTCTGTTCCCCATGCTGATATTGGTTGCTTGTTGTTGTTGCTTTTCATCGGATGTTGCTCTTGCGAAACAGAAGTGGCACAAAAAACGTCGTTAAAAATAAAAGGCCTAATATCTTGTCTACATTTTACGACACCTTTTTGTTGTCTATTTTTAGTGATTTAGATATTACATAGAATGGTATGGCGAAAAAAAAAAACAAAAACAAAAAACAAAAAAAAAAGGAAAAAAAGAAAAGAAAACCACGCATAAAAATCTTCTATTTTTTTTATCAAAACTTTTTTTTTCAACTAAAATTTTGTAAGAAACCATTTGCAAACCTTATGGCATGTAGAATACGTTATATAGGATTGCATTTTGTTAGAAGAAGAAGCACTACAAGAGAATGTTGGTTATAGTGTCTACCATATTGGCAAAAAAGTTGACACTAAGTGAACCTTCAATATTCCCAAAATGGTCAAAATCTCGACACTATACTAGACGTCATCATTGGTCACTGGGGTGACCACCATTCAGTCAAGATTGTGACAAAAAAATTTCGACACTAGTAGAGTTTTCAACAAGCTTGCAACATGTATTGTGACAAATTGGCATCATATATAATAGCAATTTATTGTCAAGAATATCAACAACCATTGTGTTGAGTTGCACTTTGCTTTATGACAAACTTACGTCAAGTTTAAGTATGATTTGTGCCAAAAACTACAAATATATGGTGACAAGATTTGAATTACATATTGTGTTAAAATTACACCAGAAATTGTATTGAGTTGCACAATTGTTTATGTCAAGCTTACACTAATTGAATTACATATTGTGTCAAAATTGCACCTAAAGTAATAGCAGACTTACAAGGGCACCATTTGTGTAGTAGTAGCAATTTAGCGACAAAACTTTGTGAAGAAATAACATGCACCAATTTCAAGATAGTAGCACCAAAGCATTGTAAAAAAAAAATCAATACAAACACAAGTAATTTTATTATAGTAGCTACAAATTGAATGCAGCTCACTAAGTTTGATATTGAAGTGTAGCAATACAATTTTAAAACTTGGAAAACTAGTAACTACTTTGATAGTTCTTTGAGAATAGAATAACCAATTTCATTATCTCTAACGATTGGACTACAACAAAGAAATAGAGCATGGAGTACATGCTTCCCATAATACATTTCAAATGTGTACCGGAAAAATGATCTCTAACTTAAAAAAGTTCAGTCCTCTCG
>JAANSK020273380.1:0-11468 GCA_011763485.2 Isoetes engelmannii
GTCGAAATCTGATAAACTTTGTTATATCATTATAAAGAAATGGGAGTTCATGTGATTTAGCCTTGGCTCAAGAGACAAGAGGGGGCATATTGACACAAAGAGTCCAAGTGCCTTCTTTTGAGCACAGTCTTTTTGGTCAAATTCATATTCTTTATCACCAAATATGCAACACACACCACAAGAGAATGGACTACATTAATGGAGAACTAATCATGCCGGAGCAGGAGCTTACAGGCATTAATATTGAATCTCTGACAGGTGTCATTCTAGTTATACTCTTAAAGCTCAGGACATGCTTCTTTATTGTTAGGATGCGAAAAAATTAAAGGAAAAAAGCAGGGGAGAGACACAAAACAAAACAGATGAACATCAACACGCGCATGCCACAAGAGAAAGCTATGCATCAGTAAGAGCAAGTGCCAACCACAACGATGGAAATAAAGGGAAGAGAACAGAAGGAGTTCAGAAGGAGTTTAAATGGCACCAGATGCACTTGCAGTATCAAATATCAATACACCACCTAAGGAGCCAAGAAGGCACATAAGGAAATGCCAAAATTGGGAGGCAGGACGAGGAAAGCACGAGCCATCAGAAGAGAAAGGGACAGAGATCTAGAAACGAGAGAACGCACACATTTTTTTTTTTTTTACCAGACTCTCGAAGGCGAGGGCAAGGGCAGGCAGTAGGCACTGGGGAAGAGGAAAGAGTGTGAGGGGGGCAAAGAAGGTAGGTGGGATCACACAAAAAGGCACAACTTTTACAACATGAGTGAGGGTAGTAAAATATGTGTGGGCTACCTTATTTGACACTACTACTACCAAATGGAGGGTACACAAAGACGCGTGGTTTAGAAAAACATAAAAGAAATATTGTTAAGTAATATCTTTAGGTGTGTTATCCTTGTCAAAAAATGTTGGTAATAAATTTATTTTTTTAATTTTTTGGGTCCATTATGTTGGCGGACTGAAGGTTCCAAAGGAGAATATTGAAGCATATTAAGAATAGGGCTTGTATGGTAGGAGGAATATGGGGTGGCCATTATAAAAAATGGTTAGTAAGGGGTCCAAATCTAGGGGACCCAAGCTACCTTATGCTAACGACAATTTTCCTAATTACTCCACCATTGCAGTATATTTTCCGTATATCTGTACATTTCTACACCCCGTTATCAGCCCTGTACCCCCGATATACACCCTCCCTTCCGCC
This sequence comes from Isoetes engelmannii, assembly GCA_011763485.2. Taxonomy (NCBI): domain Eukaryota; kingdom Viridiplantae; phylum Streptophyta; class Lycopodiopsida; order Isoetales; family Isoetaceae; genus Isoetes; species Isoetes engelmannii. The sequence continues at coordinate 1,207 of JAANSK020273380.1, forward strand.
ATCGCAGAGGCAGAGAGAGAGAGAGAGCTTCGCTTTCCCTCTGCGCCTGCTCCGGCGGCCTTCTTCTGTCAATCCTTTTCTTACCCTTTGTTTGTTTTCCTGTGACATTTCGCGCCCTCGATTCCCTGTTCCTGCATTTTTTTCTTTCGATTTTGCATGGAAATTTGATACCCTTCATGCATAGAAGCTCCCAGATTCTATTCCTGGCCGCTCTTCAATGTTGGTCTGATTCTTCCGTTTCCGGCTCTTATAATTGGAGCTTCTGGAGTTAATGCAAGATTTGGAGCTGCCCAACTCCGGCACTTCTCTTATTTTTGAGATTTGAAGCTGCGGTTTGCTCAGGATCCAAGCCCAATAAGCAGGGATTTCTCTCCCATTTGTAGCATCGCATGCAATAACAAACGTTTCTGCAATGGTGGGCAGTTTTGACAGAGACCCAATTGCATGAATCGCTTTAGTACCCTCCCATGAAGCATATTGGGCTTGAATCCGCAGGCAAATGCCGGAATCTTACAGTTTGAAGAATCTGCATTTGGATTCACGATATTGAGCATGAAATTCTGAGCAAAAGAGGGGCAAAAACAGAGGGGAGTTTTAGAAATGGACAATCTGCAAGATGGTTTACTGCCGGAGACTATTCAAGGAGTACAGGGAGAACCCAACACGATTGATCAGCTGGCCATAATCTGGAGGCAGATTAGGGGGCCCTTGATAGCGCCCATGCTCCAACTGTCGGTCAATTTTTGTCTGATTATGCTGCTAATGCTGTTTGTGGAAAGGGTCTATATGGCGCTTGTTATGATTCTGGTAAAGCTTTCCGGTGGGCGACCCGAAAGAAGATATAAATGGGAACCAATCAAGGATGATCTGGAGCTGGGAAATTCCGCATACCCAATGGTTTTAGTCCAAGTCCCAATGTACAACGAAAGAGAGGTGATTAATCTCTGCTACAAACCCAATTGGCATGCAGTTTTTTCTGAATATTTCTCTGAAATTTCTCTGAATTCTTCCTGTACTCCAATTACAATGCTTGAATCCGACCATTCATGCAATACGGTTGCTTAAATCTGGGTACTTCTTGTGTAGATTTCTCTGGAAGTTTCATGAATTATTTTTATAAATTCTCTTTCCGACCGATTTCGCATTACTGTTTGAGATTTGGGTAGATTTTGACAGCTTTTTGATATACAGGTGTATCAGTTATCGATCGGAGCAGCATGCGGGTTGTCGTGGCCATCAGATCGGATTATAATTCAAGTTCTAGATGATTCAACCGATCTGACCATAAAGGTATGGAAGGAGCTATCAATTGAGTCATAAATGCGCAAAGCAATTAAGTTGAGCAAATCGCTGGAAAGGCCCCTTTTTTACTCTTCCACTTTTTAACTATTTCGTCAAAAAAACGAGCGGACAGCAAATTATGGCCCAAATCGTTACAAACTTTTGCCTTTAATAGCAAATCCGTTCAATAACGATCTGTAAACACGGGAAGCTGAATTTTATTTTTCATTTTTTGTTCTGTTCTGTTTCAGGATTTGGTGGAAATGGAATGCCAGAGATGGGCAAGCAAAGGAATCAATATCAAATATGAAACCAGAGATAACAGGCATGGATACAAGGCCGGAGCTCTCAAGGAAGGATTGAAGCGAAGCTATGTAAAAGAATGCGATTTCGTAGCCATTTTCGATGCGGATTTTCAACCGGAACCGGAATATCTATGGAGGACGATCCCATATTTGGTTCATAATCCAGAAATCGCTCTGGTTCAAGCCCGCTGGAAATTTGGTACGTAGCAAAAATCCTAATGTGTTAGCTGACAAAAATCCATCTGGGTGCTTTAAATTGCATTAAAATCTGCTGGCGGATATGAATGGACTGATTTAAGGAGATGGAAGGGGTGACAGTAGATCTATTGTTAGAATACAGAGGCGCCGCTGCAGCACGCTGTACCGGGTTCAATGTTTGCTCTGTTCTGCGAAGAAGAACATACAGGTTTTTGCCGGAAGTACATCCGACGTGGCTGACACGCGGCGGTAATGCTGAGTCAGTAAGCCAGCTGTTAGCTGAGTCATGTATGAGTCAGCATCCGAGGCAGCAGTTCCTGAATGCAGGCTTATCACGTCTCTTTTTACTGCCGCGTCAGCCCAGTGGACGATTCCTTCTAGGTTGGATATCGCTGTCGTGTATCTAGCCATTGGGTCCAAATTTGCTAGCCCTAGTCGCCGGTAGTTCCGGAGGCCTATTTGGGACCCATGCTGACGTGTGCAGCCACCAAACGAGTTTAACCGGTCAATTAATGTTCGTCGGATACTGCCACGCGTCCTGCTTTGAACACATGGTCAACTTGTCGACTTCTGGGTCGGGCCCCCGACACTTATTGGCCTACAGTTCGGCATATGCACCCGCGCTTTCGTCGGTGGCCCTCACTAGCCTTTTCCACCCTTCTGGACAAATCTACCTACCTACCTTGCCCTAAATTTTGTTGCAGAAAGGATACGGCTGTACTAGATTTTTCTTACTTCTGATTCTGACGTGTATTCTACGTAGAGGTCTGTCTGAGTCTCGTCCACGTGGAAGTTTGTCTGACGTGTTTTCCACGTTGCAGTGAACGCTGACGAGTGCATGATGACTAGGCTGCAAGAGATATCCCTGGACTATCACTTCACAGTGGAACAGCAAGTGGGGTCCGCCACGCACGCCTTCTTCGGCTTCAATGGTAAATAACGTTTTTTCCTGCATCCCGTTATGATTGACCACGTGTCTACCTACAATTGGTTGATATCTAACGGCTTAGACGCATCCACGTGTAGGTACTGCCGGAGTGTGGAGACTGGCTGCCATCAAGGAGGCAGGTGGGTGGAATCACCGGACCACTGTTGAGGATATGGACCTGGCGGTAAGAGCAGGTCTTAAAGGGTGGAAATTCGTCTACTTACATGATTTAACGGTGAGTACCCTAAACAATTAATATAACCTCTACATTTATTAGCCTTTGACTAGTAGGCCCATACAATACAGTTCCCCTCATGTGCCCAGTTTTGTACAGGTGAAAAACGAGTTGCCCAGTACTTTTAAAGCCTTCAGATACCAGCAGCATCGATGGTCTTGTGGTCCAGCTAATCTCTTCAGAAAAATAATCCCTAGTGTTATCCATGCTAAGGTGCACATTCTTTTTTTCTCATCATTTCTTCCACCCTTGTGCTTTTTTTTTTTTTGTGTTGTTACCCCAACTTGTATCATTCATTGCTTGCATGTGCTTACATTGTTTCTGTGATATGCTCTGCCTGTCTTTCAGAAGGTTGGTTCTCTGAAGAAATTCACTATCATTTATTCATTCTTCCTCGTCCGGAAGATCGTTGCGCATCTCGTCACCTTCATTTTCTACTGCGTCGTTATCCCCACTAGCGTTCTCGTCCCCGAGGTTTATCTCCCCAAATGGGGTAGTATCTACTTGCCTTCAATGATCACACTCATGAATGCAGTCACAACCCCAAGGTTTGCATTGTATTCTATTGCTTGAGTTTTCAACATTTATATTGAATGAAAGACATTGGAATATCCCCTAACATGGTACATGACTTGTTTTTAGGTCATTACACCTCTTGGTGTTTTGGATTCTTTTTGAAAATGTCATGTCAATGCATCGGACAAAAGCAACACTCACTGGCCTTTTAGACATTGGTCGAGTGAATGAGTGGGTTGTGACTGAAAAGTTGGGTGATGCTCTTAAAAAAATTGGCAAGCCCAAGAAGCCACGCAATAGATTTGGAGAAAGGTACGTAAAAATGAACCTTTAGACTTCTAGGTTGGTCCCTTGTCCATATATGCTTATAATTGAATAAATTATTCTGTGCAGGATTCATGTTTTGGAGCTTGTTGTAGGCATATATGTTTTCTTCTGCGCATCTTATGACTTTGCATTTGGACACAACCACTTCTATATCTATCTTTACCTTCAGGCAATCACATTCTTTGTCATGGGCTTTGGGTATGTTGGAACCTTTATGCCCAACTAGAGCAGTCTGCAGAGCTCTAGGTTAAAGCAATTGAATATATTTTTTCTGAGTTGCCCCATGGCCTCCTGGGGCATATTGCCCTATAATTCCTGGCCGGGGGATCTCACTGATGGAGAAGATCTGCCTATTATGAGATTAGGATAGCAATGGTCCATCACACAAAAGATGGACTAAACCCAAGTGGGTCCAAATGCATCTTTCATACAAGTATACTTCCTTCGACGGCTCGTGTTGTGCTCATACCAAATAATGTGGCGAGAATGGTGGGTTTTGCCACTCCTCCCACTCAATAGATTAATTTGTTTGGAGAATCTCCTTGTTGCTAATGCTCGGAGCTCACAGCTGTGTATATAAAGCTTTGAGGATAATAATGGTGGAAATACTTAGGCTCCCAAAAACATTGGGCATGGTTGTAGTAAAGAAAGGAAAGAATTCAGCTGCTTTCCCAATGTCTATTGTGGTGGTGGCATAATTGATTCAACATTCATTCTGACATGTTTTTGAGGAAAATACTCAGAAGAATGGTTCAGGTTTGGAGATGATGTCCTTTATGCTATTCTTTGTTATTTACATTGCATGTACGAGCATTTTCAAAGAGCATTTTGCACTACCAAAGTCCAATAATTTAGTCATAACTAAGGGACAAGAAGTAAAAATATGGTTTGCATCATCATTATGGAAATTGCTTTTCCAAGAAGGATACTAACCATTGCTTGGCCATTTTTGGGTACATTAATGTTTGGGATATGTGCTATATTTTATGAGTGTTATAATTGTTGATGTTTACCCATCTTGATGGCATTAGGACAATTATGAGTTGATAGTTGACAATCATTTTAAGCCCCAACCGGGATGAGAATATTATTTTTTATTTATAATATAATAAATATTCTAGTTTTCGAATTGATCATAACATGACAAACTATACTACTTAAATTAAGTTTAGTACTCCAAAGTGTTGCCAATCTTGGGGTTGGAATCTAAATTCGAGACAGAAGATTTAGCATCCATATTAAAGGAACAAGATGTTGAAGCATCAAAGGGTTGCCCGAGAAAAGGGCAAAAGAAAAATCTGAAATCAACTAATCTGATTTTAGAGGGAACTGATTAAGGATCGTGAGGGAACTGCAGACTGAGGATCAGAAGGGAATAGCCGGATACAGAAGGGTTCCGGATTCGAATTGCAGAATAGGGATTAACTAGCCAGAGACTGCCGGATTAGCATAAAACAGAGAAAACAAAGCAGATTGATGAAGGATTTGGACGAGGAGAGGGCAAGAATGGCGCAGGATGAAGGATTCAGAGGCTGATTTTAGAGGGAACCGATAAGGATCGTGAGGGAACTGCAGATTAAGGATCAGAAGGGAATAGCCGGATACAGAAGGGTTCCAGATTCGAATTGCGTGCCTTGCTTCCTCCTTTTCTTTCATCGCATGCATCTGCAACTAGCACTTCACCGAAGCTCCTCACATCGACGGTTCTGCCTGCGTATCAATTACTCTTATCAAGCCATCGTTCACTGGTACATCCACAGCATATACCCCCTTTTCCTCAAATCTGGCCGTCTGAATGGAAAAATACCGGCATATTCCCTTTCTCCCCAACCGTGCTAAAGGTATGCCCTTTGGGCAACCCAAAAAAAGAAACTTCAATGGGAAATTGTTTAATACTACAAGGAATTTATCACGCCCGCTAAGGCCACTACGAACATTTCTACTTACCAGGCTCCCTAGCATAATAACATTGGCATAACTCTGCTATAAAGCTTGGCATGTGTGGTCTTTGCTTCGTTGTAATTGTTGATTATCACTTTTGTAATAAAGGAGGGTCTCTGAACTAGAGATAGTGAATTTTGCGGGGGAATGCAGTTTGTGCTGACATGTATATGATTAAGTAGAATGCCATATGAAGTATTACGTATTTCTCTTAGCTCTTGAATATAGACAAAGATGTATAGCAGATAGTTATTGTTGTAGAGGAATCTGGTTTGTGTTGACATATATATGGTCAAGTGGAATTAAAGATAGGGTCGAAGCTACATATGTTAAATACGAAAAAGGTATAAAATGTATGAATTTTTACGCAAACTACGCGTTTTATAGGTGGAAAAAAAATGATCGAAAATAATGCCACCGCAAAACACCGGATCGCAACCGCGTATAAATCGTGGCGTCCGCATTTTAAGCTTTTGCGGATGCCTGACCTCCCATACTTACAGCCGCATTTTTGCAATTCACGGAGGCCTAGAGGATATGGCATCAACGTACTACACATACACGGCCTCGGGATGTTGCGGCTGCAGAAGTCCTTTTTGCGGACGCTGCGGCATGCCAACGGCAGCAAACTGTGCACTCGCGGCCGCAAGTTAATCATGCGGCCGCGCTAGGCAGTCAAGACGGATGCCGCACAGTGTTTGCGTCTGCATGTTGCACAAACACGACCACAAAGAATGGGATTTTACGATATGGATGGTGGATAATGGAATTTTTTTTGGCAAATGTGGAGAAGCTACCAAAATGGCATTTGGTTTGATTCAACAATCGATTAAGTGCATTCAGATTGTTACATTGATCGGTCCATCAACCATTGGAGGGACACCTGAAACAGGATCGGCAATCTTCTTGCTGGATCCCTGCCAGTGTTCATGGAGAGTTTATTATTCATAATGCAGAGTTTGCCCATGTGATAAGGTTGAGCATACTGTAGTCTCAACCAAATCCCTGCGACATCGAACTAAATAATTGCTCACATCAGGTGAGGTCTGTTATAGTCACTGCATTCATGCCGTCGAGCGGAGGTTCTGTGACGGCCTACTCGAGCATGAGATGAACGCACTTATGATGGAGATAATGAAGATGCTTCTTCAAGAGCAGTCTGCAAAGACCATGCTCTAAAACTTCGGCAATCAACTCACAGATGTACATAGATATAGGCTCTGATATGCTGCAGCTGATGCTCGTTCACGAGCATCAATAATGGCAATGCACATCCTGAGTGAGTTACCTCATGACGTACATGAGCTATTGGCCATGTCAGATAGTTGCGAGCATGTTGTCGAGCTGCCACTTGAATGGTATGCGTGTGTCCTGGCGTGATAGTATACAATCATCCATGAATTTGAGTTCTATGCTATAATATAAAATATAAATACATAGCGCTTATCAATGTGTTTTAACGTATGCCATGCCATTGCTTACATGAGTTCCATGTTTAGTCCTTATCCAATTGTGATCAATCCAAATACAACCCTCACAACAAGAAAAAGATCATTTACGACATGTATAACGATGTCTAGTAGACATCTGGCCGACGACTGATGACACGACACAAACGTCTGTCAGATGTCAGTAGAGACACGTCACCCTAGACATTGCGCGCGACGTCTGGAAGACGTCGTGCGGCACGTCGTTCGGCGTCTGTCAAACGTGATGCAAATGTTTGCCTGACATCGCCCGCGACGTCTCTAGTGACGTCTGACGTGGCGAATGATGTGATGAAGAAGTACGCCATGTATATATGCCACCTACATATACCACATCGCGCACGATGTCATGCATGTACAATGAAAATAAATAAATAAATAAATAAATGAGATTGAATTGAAGTTACTGTTGCAATTGGATACAAGTAATTTAATTTTTAATCGAAAATATGTTGAAATCAGAAACAAATAATTTAATTTTGAATCTTTAATATAAAAAATACGAGTATTCATGGATTAAATAGGTTTTAGTATATTCTTACCCATCTGTGGTCCTATAGTCACATGATTATGAATTTAAAGTGGTATATTACATTTATATTTTGGAATATAAACAAAACGACTCGTTAAGGGGAGCATCCACTCCTTTAGCCTTGAGTATTCAAAATAGGGTTATGATCGTGAACTTGAAAGAGGCTAACAAAAAGACTCGTTGAGGGGAGCATCCACCCATTACAAATATAGTCTAAAACTAATGTAGGTTTCAGATCTACTCGGCAACTGAGTCATCTGAGTAAGTAGTGAATGTTCTATAAGGTGGCTGGTTTTGGGACCCTGAGCCACCTTTGTCTCCCGGAGTCTGAAATGGCGCGCCGAAGTTCAACGCTCCCTCGTCGTCCCTTGCATCCTTTGCCAGGCTACGTTCATTTGTTCTACTGCTTTCTATAAAAAATATAATACAACGTTAACAAGACATTCATGTCGTTCCTAGCCCTAAAATTTTATTGATTCCACGTACTCTGACGTTTAATATCGGCGCAATCCTTCATCGTGTAGTTGCTGGTACAGGTAAGCAGCGCCCTTTTTGGTGGCTACCTGTACTTGAGCCTTGCTACGGGCGAACCAGTATAGAAATTGCTAGACGAATACAACTAATATTAGCTAATGTCATTTGAAGTTGTCATTACAATTAATGTGAACTAAGAGTTTATAGCACTTACGAATCTATAGTGAAACTCTTTTCGATTGCCGGAGCCCAAGTGAGACGGTTTTTGTCCGGTTTTAGTTGCCTTCCTTGTCTGCTCTGCATCTTTACTATCAGGATCCCTTGCACGTTCCAGCGCAATTTGACTATAAAGGAAGGTAGCTACTAATCAACCTGTTACAAACTTTTTGGGATGTGATCCCATCATACACCTGTTCAAACTTTCTGCATATTTTATCAGTACATAGCGTATCCTAGGTCTATGGTAAAACTTGATGATTTTCTCCTCCGAATTTGTTACCATACTGCTCGAATTTAGCTACCTTATGCCAAAGGTTTTCAAAATGGCTGACCAAAATATGAACACGGCCAGCACCTAGATGAAGTTTTGCTTCCACACCCTGAATTCAATGTAAACCTTGGTCGAAAACTGGTCCGGATGAAACTCCTCGTCCTCATCCTCATTGATCACCAAATCAGAAACAACCGGGTTCATCTGCCAACCAATGTCAATCCAGTCTGGTGGAAGAGCAAAATACCAAGGAGGGGGGGAGGGGTGTGTGTCAGAGAAAATAATTAAAGCTTCTCCTTGGGCATTCTACTTAGTTTTGTGATGGTAATACGTATCTCTGAAGTGCAAGAATTGATGTTCAATAAGCAGCATGTCATAGCATAAAAGAAATCTATCTAGATTCAAGGCGTGAAAACCATTTAGCCGGTAAGGCTTCAACCTAAGCATATCAACGGTAATACTGGTAGACAAAGGCCACATATGCTCATTAGTGAAGGTCTCGGTTGAAGTGGCATCCTAGGAAAAATCTTCAAAATCTGGTTTACAATTCATCCTGGTCGTAAGAGCGATCAGCATTTCTAAAAGCAACAAACGAGTCATTAGATAATATCATATCATCACATGAAAAAACATTATTGACTCCTATGAATTTGCGAATTTTCTCCCAGTCTTTATCAGCCGTATCTTGTGCTTTATTTTTATGATCCATGGCTGTTTTGACAATTTCAATCTGGAATGCAACTTTAGTCCGGTTTATATCAATACTTCTACTAGAAATATGTAATTTGATTTCTATGCTTCCAAATTATCCAATAGGCTATCTGTTTAATGGTATTCAACACTCTGTTTGGACCTTTAAGAAGATCCATTGGGTTGGCCCAATCGCCAAGATTGAATCCCTTCTCCTGCAGGTACCTGTCTAACCATCTCCAGAACTCTCTTATTCTCGGACAATCAAAGATATGTTTAACAGTTTCATTGCCATGGCCACAGACATTGCAATCTGGACTTGAGTTATGTCTGCCTTTGAATTTATTAAACATGATCTTGTTTGCAGGGATGGCATGATGAAGACTCCTCCATATAAAGGCTTGAATCTTAGGTTGGGAGTAGGATCTTCAAGTATGAGCAAGGATGTCAGTAAGGTGCTTCCTCGATACCTGCCATTTAGTTGGGTGAGTTCTAGGTTTATTAGGGGCAATACCGGCATAACCAAGTGCGACTTTATAAATATCTGAATTCTTAATAACCCAATGTGGAGTCCTAGAGACTTCACATTCTTATTGGTTATTAACAGTATCCATTAAGTCTAATTTTGAATGAAATGAATGGACAAAAACTATAACAAAAACCTTTAAATCGTCCTTATGGAGATTATATGGTTTAGGGAGTCTTGACCAATCGCCTTCCAGTTTACCACAATCCCTCTTCAATCTTTCAATTATGACTTGCCTTCGATATAATTCAATATACACACACACACACACACACAGAGAGAGAGAGAGAGAGAGAGAGAGAGAGAGAGAGAGAGAGAGAGAGAGAGAGAGA
>JAANSK020273391.1:0-11466 GCA_011763485.2 Isoetes engelmannii
ACATGTATGTACGCTTCCGCTATCTAGGATATCCCAGTGGAGGAATGGGAGGCCAATGACACCTCTGTGTCCTTCACTCGAACACTTGGGCCATCACAAGTGGTTCGGGTTAGACGGAGGGCCCGACCTAGTAGTTGTGTGCTGGGAAGGGGGATTTCCCGTATCTATACGATGGGAGCATCGTATAGGGCCGAGGAGCGTCACAATAATGGGTTTTAGTAAGGACTGAGGGGCCAAGTAAACCTTTTTCTAAGTAGAACAATTGAAAAGACAAACCAAAACTTATGCTCAAAATTTCACACTTAGAACTGTAGTTAAGTGCATCAACAAAAGATAAGTACAGATAAATTTTTATCTTGGTTCATTGGCGTTCCTTAGTTCATGCCGGAACTCTAAATATACATCTCCACATGGTGCACATCATCAGGGGTAAAATGTCAAACTTTTATGGATGCTCCCGTGATATCTTCACTTCTCCTATAGCTAACATCTTAGCCAGTATAAAAGTGAAATGCACGCCTGGGTCATTGATTTGAACTGGCCATGATGTCTCATGACTATCAAGCACATGAGACAATTCGTCTCGTATAATAAAATCAGATACCGCCTCAAGACGAAATGATTTGCAGACCCTAAAATGTGTTCCATTACATATTCCAACAAAAGTCCTGCCACTAGACCATGTTTTGCAGGACCTTAAACCGCCAGACTTGAGGTCATGGGTTCAAACCTGGCCAATATCGGTCTAGTAATGGGGACCTTAAAATTCCATTGCCCCGAGGTCAAGGGTTCAAGTATGATCAATTAGTCTTGTGGTAGAGACCTCAAACCTGCCATATGTAATGGATAATCACATGCAAAGCAGCTCCTAGCATAGAATCAGAATGATCGCGCTTAGGAGTGCATTGGCTTCCATGTGATCTGTAGAATAAAGTGAAGTAGAATGTAATCAATGATGTGATGATGAATAGACTGATGTCCTTCAATAAAAGAAAAAAATATATTCCAACACAAGTGGGCTCTTTTGCTACTAAAATGCCAATTCGCCCGTGCATAGTGTTGTTTCTCCTCTAATAAAAGAGACAAATAGTTGGAGGTTAGTCAGACTTGCAGTCTTAAAATCATGGTATTGCTGTTGTTAAGGCATGTACCATCTCATAGGCCTTTGGGCCTCCGTGGACGTTAAAATATACTTCCTTCCTTCCTTCCTTAACTACTTGGGCCTATCTTAAATGCTTGACAATGGAATTTGAAATGGTCTAGGCAAATATCATGCAAACAAAACATACAATTGCAAACCAAGAAGATACGTCTACAACCAAGTAATGGCAATGACTAATTGAACTCATCCATTTGTAGAAGTTATGCAAAATAAAAGTTAGAGATAATTTAGTGGGACAACATGACGTGTGCCCCAAACACACGCTTGGTACTTGATAACTAAGTATGTTGCTCGACTGACCATTATAGGTACAAAAATACATTATATGACCCCCTTGGAACATGATTGTGACAATCAAGCCACAAATAAAAGAACATGATTGCGACAATTGGTTGCAACGCATAAGTTAGAGTGAAGTCAAGCATAAAACATAAGTTTGAAAGTTTTGAAAGACATTTTGGTTAGATAGGTGTTTATAAGACCATTGTGACATTAGAGACAATTAATTATAACAACATCAAGCATAAGTTTGAAAGTGTTGAAAGACACTTTGGTTTTGTCTGACCATGATACTAAAAGTGTAGGATTAATACGACCTTATGGCATAAATAGTAGACCCATCATGTTTATTTTACTATATATGAACATTTCAAGTGGTATTTTGACATGCAGAAATAGGAGTTCATACCAAGGTGCATTCGTCATCATTGTTAAATAGATGTTTGTATATATTGATTGAATAAGGATGTATCTAATTTTGCATTCTATATATATATATATGATGCAGCAAAGCTTGAAATGAGGTAATTCAAAATGGTTTCATGTTCAAGACAAAAATGTGAAGTAAACAGGAGAAACAAACATGTGTAATGTGTATATCCTTGTAGACATGCCATCATCTATGCATGTGAATGTGCCTTTCAAGTCTTCTAGATGTTCATGACCATCTATTGCAGTTCAATAAAAACTTGGACATAAAATTCAAAAGCATAAGAAATGGCAAATATACTGCTTGCATTTTATATGCATTTTATACTCAACATTATTCCTACCATCTGAATCTCCCATTTCAATTCTAGACTTCGAATTAACATGGATAAAACATTTTTGATATGAAGTACATTAATAAGCTGCAGTTTGTACCAAAGGTCAACATATTTAATGGCAGAAGAAGCAATACAGATCTGTAATGGCCAACAAAGCAATAGAAGTGATACGAAGTAGGTTTGGAGAATGTCCACATTGGAAGCACTAGAAAAGTGCACTACTAATTCAATTTCAAACATTTTCTTCTTTGGATGATTGCAACAAAAGAAGACAAACAGATCCTTACCTTGCCAATTCTGATGTCTTTGCTCCTCCTGCCTTTCCAACACAATATTCTGCAACATTATTTTGCAACAGTATTTTGCAAGTGGCATAAAATTACAGTGCAAGGATCATATACTTCCCATGTGTATTGTTCAACTTATCCACCACAATCTTGGCCTCACCCATTTAGGCCCTTCAACACAATAAGCATATATTGTTCTGCATCCATATTTTTCTTTCCTGGCAGGAATCCATTTTCCAGATTAAATTCTCAATTCTAGCATCCTAAGCCAGACTCGCTTCAGGAGATGTATATGAGCTCGAAATTCTTTCTAGTTTGAAAGTGTATTTTTGCCATCCAATTTTCACTTCATGTACGATAAAATCCATAGATCATAATAGTTGTATAAACCCTAGATAGTATCATAGATCATTGATGATTGAATCTTGATCTAAAAATCCGACATGCATCTGTATTGAGGATTGACTATAAATAGCCGAAAAGGATATAACAGGAAATACCACACATGAATATTCTAATGAAATAGTTATCTGAGGTTTCTCACTAAACCATTCTCCAGCATCAACCCATAGACTCGTGAGATTTGAAATGTAAATACACAACATAACCAAATAAACTTAGTTTTTTAACCGCAACTGAAGATACTACAGAACACAAATCAGCTAACATAATTTTCATTTGATGCTATCAAAGGATCTTCTATGCAATGGCAGAGACAGTCTGCATAACCATCTGCAGTAAGCATGCGTAAAGTACCTGCTGCATGTAGCCTGCAAAAGCAAGTAAATAAAGGCCAATCTATGGCGCAATCCTTCAACTTAATGCGAGCAAGCATGCATTCTTTTATAAATATCATTCATTGTATTTCTTACCTGATGCTAGGAATATGTGTGCAATTGAGGAAAAATCAATAGTGAAATAAGCTTAGAGTCTTGGAACTAGAATCTACAAGGTAGTTCAAGGAAATACTAGTAAGATGAACTGAAGTGATATTAAAAATAATAGATGTTTCATACCAAGTTCTTGACGCTGTTTAGACAACTCCAGCATTGAGCCACAGATGGGAGCCCCTCCTGCGGACATCCAATCAGGGTGGATAACATGTGTTGCATGCACGCATTGACCTTGCGTTGTAGAAGCTGCACCTTTAGAATACGCCATTGCACTTTTGTGAAGTTTGTGGTGTCGCAATGCGAATGAAAAAACATTCTAGCATGTTTCTGCCATTTTCCATCCCAATGTCCTCCAACGAGCCAGTTGTGATGTAGATAACTATAGGCAAGCTTGAAAATGAGATGTACTCTAAAGTTATATTTTAGGACCTACATCCATACCTCATAACACCTTCATTATCTTTGTAGACCTCCATAAGATCATGCAGGTCGTCGAGGTATTCAAACCGGCTGCGACAAGTCATCATGGTGGAAAGGTGAGCAAAAATATCCTTCTTATCTGTAGAACCGGGTACCTGAAAATGGACAATGATCAAATGCTTCGAAATGATAAAATGTGTACATGTAAAAGAAGAATTACTGCGGCAGCAGATACTTGAGCCACGTTCGTTTTAAATGGAATCAACATGCAAGAACATGATGTGCAACCTACAGACAATACGTTACATAACATAATCTGCAAAACATAATAAATTCTGTAGACACTACAACAGCATAGGGTGTTTTTCGTCGGGTATAACGTCATAAAAAATGACGCTATGTGCATTCTCAAATGCCCACTAAATGTCACGAGATTGACGCTAAACATGCTAATACATTGATGTCACATGGGCGACATTTTTTGCGTCAAGTATTGCATCACAGCTACATAATGCAAAAATGACATAATGACTATGTGTGTAGCAATTGCGTGTCTGGTTTATGTCGAGCTTATATCCAAGTTTTTGAATAATTGCATCATATTTTCTATCACATTAGTCTCGACATAGTGACCACATTTGTGGCAATTGTATGGCAGGTTTGTGTTGAGCTTATATCCATGTGATTGAATTATTGCGTCGTAGTTTATATCATATTAGTCTCGACAGAATAAGTACATTTGTGGCAATTGCATGGTACATTTATATCGAGTTTATATCAAAGTTATTCAAGAATTGCGTCATAATTTCTATCATACAATGCATCCTTTGCGTCATATTTGTAACTACCTTATAATATCTTATTATATACATTATAACAAAACTATTTTATTATGCTTACAACATAATTGTGACATTTAGTTCTATATAGTTACGACAAACTAGTATCCTCTATAACATCTTAATAACAAAATTTTGTCAATATTTAGGGCTTTTTGTAACATTTACATTGTTGACGTATGATACGATTGGCAAATTTGTGACAAAATTACAAGTCTTGTTTGTGACAATTCAACCTTTGATTTTTGTCATTTTTCTATATTCATCAATAGTTTTTTCTGGGTCAAATTAGATAATAGAATAGATGCTTTTTTTCGAAATCTTAAATGCTCTTTTTTAAGTTCATATATGAAAATTGGTTTTGTTTGAGTCTACGTTGCATCATGCGTAAAGAACAAACGAAGAAAAAACAAATACGTAATTGCACCAGTAATGATAAGAAGCTAATCGTGATCAGATTACTTAACAAAATTAAGAACATTATAGAATGAAAGATCATTCTACATTTACTGTACTTTTAACACAAAGAAGTTACATGTCAAAATAGATTCAATAGAGTTTGAAACAGTTTCTGTCAGATTACTTTCATTCCAAAAAAATCGTCCTTAGTATAGTAGGAGACGGGCCTTTATCGGTGGCCTCATTGCGTTCTTCGTTCTTCGCCTATGTGAGGTATGTACAGGCGAGACATGTATGAAATTGCAAAGGAGGAAGCACGAAGGAATGGCGCACACAAACATGGTTCAACAATCGAACAATGTGCTTTGGTAGACACCATGACCAATGACTGGTTATTAGCTCGTATGGATGAAGCACGAGATAGTGGACAAGTCATTCCAGATGATGATTATGAGATTGCTATTGGATGCATAGAAAGGTATGGATGAAAATATTCCTTTTCTTTCATGAAAAATTCATCAATACATCATTGCTTTAAGAGTTAAGAATTGGAAAGTATAATAGGTTTGGAAAACTTGATTTTACTAATTATATTTTTATTATTTAGGTACGATTTCGTACATCTATGTGGGCTTACGGGCAACATTTTCGTATTAGTAATGTTGATAAACATAGAATTAATTTTGACTCTGGAATCATGGCACACTTTGAACAAAAAAGTCAAGCAAGCAGTAGGGATTGTAACCTTATTGATGATGAATTATGCTATATTGGAACCATATCCAACATCATTGAGTTAAACTATCGGACATTTCGTGTAAATGTCCTGAAAGCAAAGTGGTTCAGAGTTGTTTATAGAGGTCGTGGAAGAACAATAAAAACACATGCTTCTGGATTTATGGAGCTTGACTCGACAAAACTGCTAGAGATATGGATGAGCCATTTGTTTTTCCAAATCAAGTTGAGCAAGTCTTCTTTCATCCAGATCCTGGTAACAATGATTGGTGGATCGTTATACATTCTCAACCTAGGTCTTGTCGTGTGATTGGAATTCCTGCACTTGAAGACAACATGGAGCCAACGCTTGGTGATGAAGATGGGCAATCAGATGATATAGCAGAGGACTTCATACCCGTAATAGAAAGGGAAGTTGATGTATCACATTTTGATACTATTGAAGGCAATATTACACCTATAAGGCATAATGAAGGTACAAATGACGCATTACCTCAAGCATCAGATATTAATGATATCGATGAAGTAGATACTGATATCATTTTTCGATCTCCAATGATGATCTCTCCTTCACGAGATGAGGTTGGAAGTAGTGGATAACTAAGTGATGATGGCATTAGTGATGACTATATTGAAGATGAAGAAGTACTCGACATTGGTTCACGTTTTAATCTTCATACAACTTTGCATTTGCATTTAGATGATGATGAATTGGACGACATTGAGCATGGTATTGAAGACCAACTGAGTGCTTTATGACAATTTATGTTGAATATTTTGTAAAAGTTTGCTCTACATTGCTTTTCCTGCAATTTGATTAGCTATATAATACCTACAAACATACATGCATACACACATAATATTGGATATAATGTTCATGCAATACTTCTATTGTTATTTATGCGTTTAGTGTATTATCATTAAAACCATTCCAATCTAATTAATTACTATAAAATGTTTATTTGTAATGTTGTTTTCCTTATAATAGCTAGTGGCACTTTTTGTCAAACTTAGCCCTATTTGCGTCAAGATATCTATTCTATTTCATAATGACACTACATTGACACTTTTTTTTACGCAAGCACGACAAATGCGTGCCACAATATATAAATGATAGTTGATGTAAAATTGCCGATATGGTTGACACTATAAGATGACACAAACGTCTTACAAACAGTGACAAGAAACTAATACAAAGCATGACACAAATGCATTACAAAATTGACCCAAAACTTTAGAACTAGCAACGTTATAGTGGACTCAAACCTCTTGCTATACTTGACTTAAACTATGTCACAATCCTTTTGCAATACATGATGCAATTATTATTACAAAAGGTAACGCAAAAGTGCCACAAACGTGATACAAATATGTCACAAATATGACGTTGCTCTTGGCACAACTATTTTGACACAAATTCTGATGCAATCAAATTAAATTGTGTCACTTTCAAGCTTCTGGCACAAATATGACAATCCTTAAGAGGTAGTGACACAGGGCTTGACGCAAAAACCCTATCCTCTTGTAGTGAGACAATTCATTGTGTCTCCCTTAGCCAGCAATGTGGGTCTTTGACAATGACATCATCAAGTGCCGCTTGTTCTGCATTGTCAAGGTCTATGGTAATAGCCCTAGTTCAGACACTACCCATGCGGGCGAAGACCGCACATAGAGCCACTCCCAAGGCTATTCTTTCATGATGCTCGCCATAGCACAGTGGTGCACAACATGTAGAAAATAGGCACACAGATCCCGTTGAGATTAGGAACATGTGCACCATACAATGGATAACTATACATATTAGTTCTAAATGTCGAGTCTATGGTTCAACCCCCCATTTGGACTGTATTTAATAGCTTGTTCCAACATCCATTTGTCTTGGATGACAACAATCCAAGGCTGCATTGCTGGGTCATCATGGATGGGTGCATAAGGTTGGTGATATATGACCTTTCCTGATCTGACCCAAGCATCCATTCCACTCTCTACTGCATCCCAATCTGGACCAAGGAATGCTCCCACAACACAATAGATGTGAAAACTAAAAAACTTGAATATTTACCTCATCTCTTTCTTATTGGATAAGGTTACATACCTTCTATACGCAAGTGGTACCCAAGATGCCATATATTCTCGTGGGCCACCTTGAAGCGATAAGTGGCTTTCTCAACCGGTATGCTAGTGTTGTACAACTCCTTTCCTCTTTCGATCATATTACTCCATATAGCTTGAAAATTTCTCGTGTCTAGCAACGTGTTAGTTGTTGCTTCTGCAATAGAGGGATGCAAGGGACGAGACCATTCATCATCCTCAGACCATAGGTTGTGGCCATCATGCCCAACACGAATGTATATTGTGGTAGAACTTTCTATAGTCAGATTAATCGACGTCATTGTGCGTAGACGAAACCAGCATCTTGTTTTGAAGTTCTTCCTCGTCCGCCTTCCATAGCAAACCATGCTTTTGAGCACTTCCCCCTCGGTGACACATGTAATCAACATATGTCATATCGTTCATCCATTTTCTAGTATGGCGGCAACACAATCTGACCTTGTGTTCTACCTATAGCTGCTCCACTCTCGTCATAATTAAATAGCTCTTGTCTCCTTGCATGTTTCGCATGTCGAGAACTGCATCGGCATGCTGTTATGCATTGCCTCATATAATCTTCTGGAATGCCATGAAACTTGGATCCCATCTCCCATATCTTCTTAATGTTATCTAGAGTAGGACATATAGGCAAGTGCTCCATACCACCTTCAACATGCGCTCTAAAAATTATTTGCTTCCACATCCACAATAGCGGGATGTAGAGTCATTTCCCAAAGGTCAAGCGCATGAGGAGAAGAGATTATGTATGAACTTGCAACTTCTCCTGGAAGCTCAACCACTTTCTCATGATTTGTGTATCTCGTGCCTTTTGTGTCTGGCGAGTATAACCTTCGGCAAAATTTGGATCCGCTTGAAGGACATCTTGAGGAGAGGGATGGAGGGAACTTGAGACACAATGCACCATCAAATAGTATGAAGCTTCATTCCCTCAACCGAGGCGATACATGAATGTGAGAAAATAATTGGATGTGGCGTTCCTCTTCCAAAGGATTATGATAATCTACATTTGGTCGTGCACCGCCTTCATCGGATAGATCCTGAAAACTTGCAACATTGTCACTATTTTCAAAAGCAAAGTCACTTACTGTTTCATCTGAATCATATAGAGATGAATCTGTGGAGGTGTCCTCCTCACATCGCTCAAACTCGTCAAGTTTTGGATCCATTGGCACAAGCATGGAGTCGACGCGCAAGGAAAAATGGTTAAGAGATGTAAAGTAACTCAAAAAACAGATTTCAAGGTCCGTGGAAAACCCTTCCGATTTTCCACCATATGTGGAAACTCTTCATATTTTCCAAGGAAGGAAAAATAGGAAGGGTTTACATCTAAAATTCAGTTTGAATTTTGAATTCTAAAAAGACATGAGCTTTAATGGAGGGCAGCCATATCCGGCCGCAGGAACATAAAAGTCACGCGTGGGAATATTTTAAATAAAAATTCAATTTTCCTAGAAACCCTACCGATTTTTCGGAGAAACCCTACCTATTATTTTCCAATACAAGAAACTCGATAGGGTTTCCATGGAAACCCTTCCGGTTTTCCTTGAAACCCGAAAGGGTTTTCATGGAAAATCGTAGGGTTTCCACTGAGAATTGGTAGGGTTTCCATCTGATTGCAACCCAAATCGGGCTGAAATAAAACCATTGATCGTCATGTGTAGGAAACCATATACTTGACCCAATTATCTTAGAATGCTACGTGTATTATTTGTGAACTTGGCAAACCGACTTCATAATCATGTCAATGTAAAGCATAGAATAATTAAAAGATTTAAACTTAGCTATTTGATGCTTTTTTTTCTCTCTCTTTTTTTATTTTTATTTTTTACATTTTTGAAAAATGTTTGCTAAAATAAATGGGAAAATTGAGGAAAATAATAATAATTATAGCTTAGCTTTTTTTTTTTGTATGTGCACCAACTTTTAAGCTCTTTGGCCAAACGCTAGAAAGTAAGAGAGTAAAAATTTGTAACATTTAGCTCACAATACAAATCTTTGGAATGAGTTTTGGGCTGGTAGTTAAAGCAATTCTAGGCAATAAGAAATATGTGATTAGTAATATATTTTCTAGCATCATGAAAGAGTTTGAGGCCTAGGCATTTTACTAATATAATTTGACAAAAATATGACCAAAGTAAATGGAAACAATTGGGAAAACATATAATATTTTTCATTTAACATTTTCGTGCCCACACCACATAAATTTTTGGAATGGATTTTGGGTTACATTACCTAAATGCTAGAAAGCATGAGAGGAAAAATTTGGAGGTTGTATTTAAATCACAAAAAGTTTTAGGATTAGTTTGAAGCAAGTTTAGCTAAACTCATTATGGCAAATAAGGAATATGTTATTAGTTATTTATTTTCTGATGTAAAATGGGAAGAGCATGGGAGAATGGAATGGAATGGAATGGAATGGAATGGAATACAATACAATACAATACAATACAATACAATACAATACAATACAATACAATACAATACAATACAATACAATACAATAGACAAATATGGGCACCCACAAACAATGGCTATAATGTGAAATTACAAGAGTTGATAGACATGTGGTATATTGGCCATATCATTATGAAAACATATTGAGTTCTAGAAGATAGGACATTCGTTTGTGTTGATATCTCAAGAAGAACGCATAAATTGAATTGCATGATATGATGCAGCATTTTATGTCGTACAAATTTTACATGCATTTTCAAAAGTAAGAGTGATAGAGAATTAAATAATCAATTTAAAAGTAAGAGTGATAGAGAATTAAACAATCAATTCGTTATGCCTTAAAATCCATGGCTAACAGCGGCTAACAATATAATAATGTAATTCAAGTGCCACTAAGTTTGTATGCAAGAATGACCCCGATGCCAAGATTTTGTCATGGAAGAAGTGCCGACGTGCGGAAGCGTGGAGTAACTGTTGACATGCCGGAGTCTTGGCCACTCGAAGGCATACGTGCAACGTGAAGTCAGGTTAAAAGAAATTCAAGCCACAGAGCCAACCACGATGTGGCACGTGGTCAAATTTCTTTTGTTCACCGGGCGCAACAAAATCTTCTCTGTTTTACTCGATAGTTTTGCCGTCCACACCTACGATTCTCCTATTTTTATCCCTGATTGTGTTGTTTCATCCATCATTCTACCTGTTTTCACGCGCCTGGAATTCTTTTAACCTGACTTCGTGTCTCATTTAATACCCCTCATGTTATTAGAATGAATGTTTATCTTGCAATGCATATCCTCTGCAACGTATGTCCAACAATGTCAAGCGGGCATAAGCATGCTACAGTGTACCCTAAAAAGTATTATTTAGGTAGCATAAAACTACCTAAAAAAGTACCCAACACTAGGTACTGGGTACTTGTTTAATGTCCCAATAACTAATAAGTGTTAAATTGGATGCATTCATTTCAACCTCCAATAATGTTGTCTTTACATTAATCTTGAGCAATAACATGTTTTTGACTTCTAATTTGAACCTTTGAATCAGTTTTGATTAAAAGAACAAAGAAATAGTACCCAATCCTGAAGTACCTAGTGTAGGTACTTTGGTAGGTTCCAAAAA
>JAANSK020273402.1:0-11466 GCA_011763485.2 Isoetes engelmannii
AATGTTCTACAGTGTTCTACATAGTTCTAGAATGTTTTAGATACTTGTGATTAAGCAACTCAGTCTAAAAATAGAAAGTTTGCAAAAGACTCAAATTAGAATGCCTTAGAATGATTGCACCGTGGGAATGTGGTAAAATTAGAATGTGTGCCGTTTAACAATGCTTTAGATAGAATGTCTTGGAATGTTTTAGATGCTCATGGATAAGCACCTCAATAAGCACGTTAATTTGGAAATAGAAAGTTTTTTTCAAAACTTGGAAATTGCACCGTGGAAGCGTGCTAAAAATGGAACATGCACCACAGGGCGCACGCGCCGTGTATGTGTGTGTGTGTGTGTGTGTGTGTGTGTGTGTGTGTGTATATTATCATCATCTTGAATTTACAAATTCCCCCCATCGTAGATCACAAGCTATATGATATCGTTATATGTAAGCTCACAATGTATGGTACAATATTCAAATAATCTAGCCGAGCATTGCTGCGCAATTTCGTGTTTCCATAGATTGTCAATATTGGACGACGATAAAAATTTGGAATGCTTTGTATAGATTAAGATAAGATATGCCTATGTTTGAATCTACAAAATAGCAAATATATCAGTTTACTAGCTCTAATAATTCCCATATTATTCCCATTGAATCTTCTTATGTTAACAAAATCGAATAGTTTTTAGATATGGAGTTAAAAATATGCATCAAGTTGGCACAGAGCAGCAGATCGCAAAGAGAAGCAGATTTAACAGTTACAAGCTTTTAGTTATGCATGCAATAAGGAAGAACTCATAGTAGATTCGCTTCCGCTTCCTGCATCTCCACCGGTCTCGAAAGTTACAAAGATTTGGTCAAGATTGAAGGAAAGATGCTTGGCATTTCATTTACAGGTTCCCAACATTTACAAACCCAAACATTCCCCAGCAACGCTGGGCACCGTTACTAGTGTGTGATAATATAATATTATAATTTGGTGCATCTATTGTTTTAAAAGATGGTATATGGCGCTATAGTTTTGGAGTACAAGAACTCAATGTGATATAAGGACTTGAACCCCTGACAAATAAATAGATTTACAAAGAACACTTTGGCAAATACAACTAACAAACAAATATAAACATTTTCACAAATTAGACCTACTATTTTTCCCGCTCTTTTGTTCAATTATGATTCACCACCATGGGATGATTCTGGGATTGGCACCTTTCTACAATCAAAATCAAATTTCCCCTGATTGATATTTATTTATATATTCATATTAGCACTCATTATCAGTATAGCAATTAGGAAAAGAAATACATAACCTTTTTTTTTTCTTTTGCAAATTTGGATGCAAAGGAGAGGAGTCATATTTCTAGATATCCCTATCCTCTCCCTTGAGTTGCGAGGGGAAGGCGTTGAGTAGGTCTTAAATAAAACTAAAGTACCAAGTGGCATTGCATCATAGAGCGACTTGGCATGATAGTGCCTTAATTAGAAACAATATGCCAAGTTTTTTTGGCCACCAAGATATAATACCATCTTAATGGAAGCGCAAAAGGTATTGTCACAGAGAATCTTAACAAACAAACCAATGGAAATCAATTTGTACGCCTCAATAGTCTATGACATACTTGAACATGCAGTGCCAACCTGGCTAGTGGTCCACAATATCTGCTAATGGATAGTACATGTGATTATAGTACTGTAGTGATCGTGTCTGTTCATCTTAACATCTATGCATATGTACATGAATCATAGGTCTACATGTGAACATTCCTCCATAACAATTGCAAATATTTCTTCTCCATGACGTAAAAAATGTTTCTTATTCTTATCAATATATGGGTGTAACAGAGTATCCATGTTCACGAAGACATTGCATCAATAGGCATGCATTGGATAGCGAGTGGCAACACCACTGAGAAGATATAAAGAGACATGTAAAGGAGTGCAAAGAAAGTGAACAATTAAGATTTCAAGGAATAAAAGGGCCGTATTGTTGGTGCCAAGCAAGGGCAGCAACATGTTCATCAAGGGAGAGAGATGTAGGCAGACTTTCAAAATCAGGACCACATGAAGCAGGCCAATCCTCAGGGAAATTTAAACGAGCACGAATCCCCTTAAACCTCACAGCAGCGCGATCATAAGCCCTTGCAGCTTCTTCAATGCTATCATATGTCCCAAGCCAGGCCCTTTGACGCTTGATAGGGTCTCTGATTTCTGCTCCCCACTTTCCAAGTGGCCTTGCTCGTATCCCTTTGTAAGGTAGTTTGCATTTGCCTGTTCTTTTTACAGTGGTGATGCAGCTCAAACTCGTCTCTGACCCTTTGCAAGCAAAAGAATGATAAGCTATACAAATAAGAATGCAGTTATGGCCAACATCAACTAGATTTAATCAAACTCTTGAACTCTAAAAGCAGCATATATAAAGTACCTTGTACATTTGATTTGCATGAAGGGTTTGGTCTTTCTACGGATGCGCTTGTGGTGTCTATCATTTTGGGACTGCTCAATAGATAGTCCAATAGCTTGTCCAGCTCTAAGTCATACACAATCTCCTCCTCATTTCCGTTCTCTTCCCTTTCCCCCATGCTTGTTTTGAAAATGGTGCTTTCTTGTTCATATTTACGCCATCTAATCGTACATCTTCAATTTTTGTTATGTTGTTATATTCCTCCCTCCATTATCATCATTTTCTATTCATCCTTCGAGTTTACACTTTTGATCTACATTCCTGTCGTCCCCTCTATCTCTCCCCTAGTATATGCTTGACACATGTTGTCTCTGCCTAGGTGTTTGGTGGTCCTGTGTTTCGCAGCACTGTCTTCATCACTCTTTTGAGTACAACACGTGTCATATTGGATGTCCCACTGCACTCATATCTGGTACAAATGGGACTACCCATAGGTTTGCCTTCATTAAATCTCCCTTTCCCTTCCCTTCCTTACATTTTTTTCTTCCACTTGAATCCGTATGCAAGAACCAGTGGTCCCCCTAAGATGCATATCCAAGTAGTATGTTGTTTTTTCCCTTCTAGTACATGCAACAAAAGATAAAAATCTTCTCTAAGCATGTACCGAAAATGACAATTAATCCACTTTTGAGAATATACATCATATGATGAGGCCAGTCTATATGACAATCATCACATCTACAAGGTAATGCAATATATAATAATAAGTACAGTTGTAGCCATGAGGACAATGGAGTGGTGGGGTATCGCGGTCCCTTCGGGGCTGCTTTTTTTCCTCCTCGCTCACCTTGTACTTTTGTCATTCTTTTAATACATTGACATAAGTTCTTCAAAAAAAAAAAAAACTAATGGACATATTATCTAAGATAGCCTCACTATCTTAGATAATATGTCCATTATAAATGCCAGGTAAAGACATTAGCTAGTTTGGTGCTAAATGTTTTTCGCATGATATGATGCTAATTAACATGACACTATTGAGGTGTTATATATTTCGGACTTGGACCTTTAAAGCTTAGTATTAATTTGCAGATAGCACAAAATGGGCATTGATTGAGTGTGAGATCTACAAGGAAGCCATAAATGGATGTATTCCTAATAGCTTCTAAAATCAATCCAAAAGATGTATACATGGTAGTATCTATATATTGAAAGTTTATAGTTCTACAGAGGCACATGGCAATCTTAAAATGATAAGAAATAAATATTATACCACCCCTTCCCTTGCAATTACATGCAACCTCATAAGGAAGTTGTTTCCTATCCTAGGTTTGCCCACTCGCTTGCGTACCCTGAACAATATCACAATTGGATCCTTTTTTCTCAGTGGTACATTTGCGTGATGCCATGTGGTATAGGCCAACAATCTGAAATGGGTCAATTGATTCCGGATTACTTGCTACGCAGGTAATAACTCTTCAGAACTAGCCATCTCTAAAACTAGCTGCCTAGGTTACCTACTGTGTTCTGTAAAGTGGATTCGAACAATTGGGTGAAAGCATGCTACGTGTACCAATTTTGGAACTTCCAAAAGTACCTACAATAGGTACTTTTAAAAGTAGTACTTGCTGTTTTTTCTTTCCATCAAAATTAATCAACACTTTTTAAAATAGAAGTCAATAACATGTCAATCTGTAGTAGTAGTAGTAAGCGGATAACAATATCATTAGAAGGAAGGAATGAAGGAAGTATCATTAGAGTAAAATGAATAAATTAATTCTTAAACTTATTGTTTATTGAGACATTTATGCAAGTTCTAGGTACTTTTCTGGGTTTCACTACCTAAAAAGTAATTTAGATGGTACACCGTAGCATGTTGATATAGCTATATGACTTAAGATTGGTCGAGGAATTAGAAATTAAAAGGGACAATGTTGTACATACAAAAATCTCCACGAAAAGGCTTCAATTTGTTTAGAAAACCGTTTCTGCAACACACAAATTTGTGATAAGGATTACATTGGGCGTTTTGAAGTTTGACAGTGATCTATAACGGTCAAAATGAAAAACATTCTTTCTTTGCAGCAATCTCTGTTTTTAGTCTCTAGCCTTTTCTATTCTACTCTATTCGATTGCTATCCTTTCCTTGTCTAGGTCCTATGGGCCCATTGGTCTCCGTGGACGATAAGAAAACTTCTCCTTCTCCTTCTCCTTCTTCTGCTCCTTCTCCACTTCCTCTCTTCTCTTGTATTCTTTGTAATGTCCACCAACAGTCTACGTAATAATACATTTAACACCAAGAGTCTGTCAGCGTTCTCTTCTCAAGTATGGGTTGCAAAAAACACGCTAAGTGTGACTTGAAGCATAAAAATTCAGAAAAGGATGAGGATGGATTGCAATAGGAGGAAATATAGAACATGTTAAGCGTGATTTGCACAACAATGAATGCTTGAATTGAGAATATAGTTGCTATTTTAGCTTACTTTATTCCAAAAAGCCTTGGCTCTTTAGCTTTATCTATCTTTGGCAGGCTCTTCTTATTTTTGGATCTTACATTTCGACATTAGTATAGAGGATTGTTTGCTCTATTTATGTCTTCTCTAATGTATTCTTATGGATAAGATGTTCTTGTTTCTATAGCCTCCTTAATCTTTGACCCTTATTCCCTATCTTTAAAAAAAAATAAAAATAAAAAAGCATAATAAAAAAAAAAAAGAAGCATAATCTTTGTTTTTGTTTTGGTGTGTTATGGGAGAAGTTTTTTTTTTCCAAATAAATAAATAATAAAAAAAGCATTGACATTTTAAAAATGTCATGTGAACCATTGAAAAAACAACTCCCCCATAACACACCAAAACAAAGATTTGTAAAAAAAAATTGTGTGTAATAAATCTTTTCATTGGAGAATAACTTGTATTTTACAAATCAAAGATTCCTTCACTGTTTTTGGTAGATGCTTGTGCATACTTGTGTTGTATATATTTGTGTATAATTGTGTTGTATATACGTGGTCACAGTGCCATTGTTTTCATGCTAGTAATTGGATTGAGAGTTTAAAACATCACGTGCAAAAGTGGAGATAAATTGACAACTTTATAAATACTTGAAAACCATTCAATTCATTAAAGATACCAAGTGTTTGATATCAAATTATTACAATTGAAGCCAAACTACACACAAAAACATAAAATCATCTTCTCCCCTTGGCTTTTAAGCTCACATTGTGTTAGGGTGATCCTTCGCAAGTTTTGTGAACCCTTTAAGATTTCGAAGCATAGGAGCTGATTACCAACGTATGTGCATACTTATTTCAGACAGAGTATGTACCCAATTTATGGATAGCTACCTAACATAGGAATAGCTACCCAATTTATTGGAACACAAAGTGCTTATAAACATGCACTCCTTCCACAATGCTAACAACCTCATATATGGCCTCAATCTATTTTACTCTTTATCGTTAGCAGAAGCCATAGTTTTACTAGTAGAGAAGGCATGTTGGGAGTATCAGATCAATTGTAGAAGAGTGCTCAATTGTAGGAAAGCGCTGCTTAATGTTACGGAGAAAGCTAGACTTGATGATGAGCTATTAGACATGATTCAAATCTTCTTTTATGATGTATATTCTACATGCTTGAAGGGGAGTGTATTGCATGGATTGGACATGGATATGGTTGGATTTAGCATTCAAAAAATAATAAGCAATGATGTAAAAGAACAACTGGGTGGAGCTCTAATCCTTTTTGCATTTATAGCACATCATGAATTTGCAGAGCATACAATAAGAAAGATTGATACAACTCCTGGAGCAATTGAGAGGCTTCTTGAGATGCTCACATGGAGGAACAGCTCTGAGAAAGGGATAAGAAGAGTTGCAACATATATATTATCTCAATTGGTTCGCCGAAGGAGCACCTGTTAGAGAATAACCCTTAGTAGTGGAGCATTAGAAGGAATAATTTCCCTCTTGATTGAGAAAGAAGAACATAAGTCCAAAGATGCTGAAAAGCAAGAATGTAAGTTTGAAACTGAGGAATTATATCCTCAAGAGTTTAGCAAAGGATCGCCGCTCGTCCCTAGAAATAGGTAGCACTCCGGGATTAATAACAATTTTGGTATCTTTGATGAGGTAAAGTTAATAGATAATTTGGATCACATAAGCCAGTGGAAATTTTTTAAGACAACACTGCAGTTGCTGAAACAACGGTCTCAGCAAAGGGAAAGAGTGGCAAAATGTTGAGGTGAAGGGGTTGCTAGAAATTTTAAAAAATCGGCAAACAAAAGAAGGTATTTGTGCAGCTTACATTCTTCAAAATCTTTGCCCTAATTTAAGTGAAGCAGACAAAGCCGAGGTAGTGGATCTGGCGCCCTTCCTCCTACAAATTACATAGCAAGGGTCCGTCAAAGAGCTTGAATCTGCATTAGGGTTAGCAGTTTGCATTAGGATTAAGGTTAGGGATTTCATATTTGAGCAAGAATCTGAGGAACTTACTTTGATCATGAGAATAATGAGGCTCATAATCCATTCTTCATCTACTTGTTTGCCAAGCATCAGGCGCCATACATTGGAGCTGATAATAGCTTTGATAAAGAAGGATTCTTTCTTCTTAGAATAGTTCCGACATCAAGCATTGGAAAAGCATCTAAGAGCTCTGTTAGACACAGTGTCGGATGTGGAAAATTACGTTACATTCTCTGGCATGGCTGGATTACCCTGTTATCCCATAGCCATGGAAGATCTTATCGAATATGTGCTCCAAAACGACTCCAAAATGCTGCCTAGCATCCAATCGGGCCAGTACCTTTACTACAGTGGTTTGGATAAAATATCTCCTGCCCTTAAAAATTTATGGCTTAATATTTTTCATTTAGAAGCTGCTATTCAATTGAAGATCATCGTGATCTTCTGCTTCATCTTATCAGAGATAGAAGCAAATTAGTTTGATTAGCACTGAATGAAGCTGCCTATCAGAACCAAAACAGCGATTAGGGCTCTACTTCTTCCAAAATGCCTCGGCCCAAAACGTTAAGGTCGATAACATCCTTTGATGAGGTGTTATGGCCCAGGAAAAATGGCAAGAGGTGGCCATGTGGTCAGGAAATGCCGAGGCCGTACGGCAGTACGACCGAGGCATTTCGTGGCCACATGGCCACCGAGGGCTGCCCTACGACCTCGGCATTTCCTGGCCACATGGCCACCTCTGCCATTTTTCTTGGGCCATAACGCCTCATCAGATGACGTTATCTAGCCCATATGCTACCCAATTTATGGATTGCATAGGTAGTTATTCCTAAGGCCACCTGGTTTGCAGATACATACATTGATAAGATTAACATTGTTATGGCTCAATCCATGTAGCTGCATTTCTTGAAAGAGTTGAAGGGCTTTTTTAGAATCTCCATGTTGGGCATATGCTGCAATCGTAGAGTTCCATGAAACTGAATTCTTATCTGGTATTTCTACAAACAGATCCCAAGCATCATGCAACATACCCCAAACAGCTCCGCATCTTACATCCCAAACAGCTCCGCATGTACCACTTTCTGGAACCCTGCAAGCCATAGCCTCGTCGAAACCCCTGCAGGCTCGCTTTGCAGATGTAGGTCGGCTGGATTTGCAGAGCATAGCAGGTGTAGGCCGGAGTAGAGGAGGCTAGAAGGCAGACTTTTCCAAACAAATGCTATCCTATAAAAATATAGAATCCTATAAAAATATAGAAGGTTTTCAGGCTTTCAACGACGTGGCTTGGTTTTTTTAGGATGGTTTTTTTTTTTTTTTTTTTTGAGCATTGTTTTTTTTTTGGGCAAATTGTAAAAATACCCCTATTTATTTACAAAATTGTAAAAATGCCCCTGTTTTAGGGGTATTTTTTATAAAATGACCCTAACTTTTGTTTGATAATCCAAATAAGATCATATCCTTCAGATGAATTGTAGGTGAGGATGATATCTTTCCATCAAAGCAGAAATCATCTGAATCAGAGTCCGAAATCTTAAGTTATGATTATGACTTGTTTGTCGTTAAGAAATAACATAACTTGTGATTCTGGACTCCAATTTGAGTGATCTCAGCTTCAATGGAAAGATATCATTCTCAGCTATAAATCATCTGAAGGACATGATCTTATTTGAATTATCAAACAAAAGTTAGGATCATTTTATCAAAACTACCCCTAAAACAAGGGTATTTTCACAATTTTATAAATAAATAGGGGTATTTTTACAATTTGCCCTTTCTTTTTAGAGATCAATGATTTTGGCAAAAAAAAAAAAAAAAAAAAAAAAAAAACGGAGCAAAAAAAAAAATCCTATTTTTGATTAAAAAATTATTTTTCACAAAAAAACGATGTAATTTGCAATAGCGAACGTAATCTTTATAGTAGTTAAATGTAGCTCATGTTATTGCATATTAGGATGACACCAATTGAAGGCTTGTCTTGATATGAAATCGAAGCATAATGCTTGCAAGTTGCATGTTCACTAAAGCTTTTGGCAATTGCCAAAGTGATAATTTCCTTAGTTGGTGCATTTCCATTTGACTTGACTTCAAATCACGTTTCGCGTGATTTGCGATGGTTTCATGTTTATGACAACTCCAATGGTTAGAATGTTATGGAGTGTCTCGGATATGACAATTTAACTTTAATGGAACACCTTGCCTAGTGCACAAGCGCCCAACACTCTGCCTATATTTTCGGCTCATCCCTTTAGTGTTGCGCTCCCCTGCAATTTTGGTGCTCAGATTTCGTTTTTAGACATCCGTTTTGACCAGGAGCGCAACACTCCTGGTCTTCCTCACCTTGTAGCATCACAACGAGCTCTTCATGGCTCGAGGAGCGTGAGAACAGGCCCGTAAACGGGCCAAGCTTGGATCCGCCCAATCAGAGACTGATGCTGCAAAAAGGCAAGTCGTTTTCCAGGTGCTCGAGCTGGAGATGCAGAAACGGTTATCTAATCAGGAAGCTGCCAATTGTTTCTGGAAGCATGTGGATTTCGAAGGAGCCCGCGTTCACATCGACCAGGCCACTCTGTACACCTATCTTGCAGATCTCTACTCCACCATATTGAACAGCACAGGATATCCTCCAGATTCTCAGGTTTCTCCGGCCCCTACGCAGGGAAGTAGCCACTCAAACTGCAGACCCATCTTATGCGGAGATCGCCACGCAGAATGAGCCTGCAGAGGACGGCATGGGGACACAGACTGAACCCGACTCCAATCTGACATTTCCCTCAGATTGTGGTCCCCAGCCATGTGGCCAAGAGCGACGGGTGTACGGGGGAGGGGGGGGGGCTGCGATAATTCGTGATCAGTGGCCTCAAGACCCTGGCTGGGATACACTTAGACAACAAACTGCAAGCATGTACAGACCTTAAACGATAGGTTGTTTACGGACTTTGGTCCCCCTTGTACTGCTCCAGGACTTCGGTCTCCCTTGTACTGTTCCAGGACTTCGGTCCCCTTGTATTGTTCACGGACTTTGGTCCTCCTTGTACTGTCATCACATGTCCAATTGGATGCTGCCTAGTGGCGTGATGTTAAAAATGTTTATCTTATCTTATCTTATCTTATCTTATCTTATCTTATCTTATCTTATCTTATCTTTAAAACTTCTTGTTGGCTTTTATTTCGCTTCATATATAACATAATGACTGTTGTTTTCTTTTCTACTATGTCTTTTCATACACAATGAACATAGATGATGATACTCTTTAAGTGCTTTTATAACTAAAATCACCAAGTTATCATCCATTAAATTAGTCAAAGAATGATTTACTATACATGTCCATCATGAGTGGATTGACTGCTAATATGACAGTAGCAGCTATTATGAAAATCCATCTAGGACTAAGGACATTTGAGTGTTATTTGACACCCAAAGGGGACATGGATCCCTATTTTGAGTCATATTTTACGTCCGAAGGGTTAGTGCCTCCGTGCTGTAATCTGCATATACAGTCAATATAATATAAAAACGGTTTATGCGGTCTTGTCTGCAAATGCTAATCAAATGTCACTCTCCTTTCTATATTCAAAGTACTCTCGCACAACACAATACGGATCACCACAAACACTATGTTCAATAAGAGGTTTGCAAAAGAGGCATGCTTTTAGAATTGTTTTGATCCTTATTTAAATGAATGATGGTTAAATGTACATCACTAGAAACAGTTGCTCAACCAACATGTTAACATCCCATGAAATTTAACAATCTGCAACAAAACCTTTGTGACATTTAGTACAATTGCATATTAAATGGGAGCAAACCATCATAATGAGAGAAAAAAATATTCCTCGAAGATTCTCCCTTTTTCTCAAAAAAGAGGGCAAAACGGGGTTTATAAAAAAAAAAAAAAAAAAAAAAGGGGACATAAAATTCTATTTTGATCCCTCAAAATGGGCTATCTTTTGCATGAAGCGACTATTGGCTACATTAAATTAATACTTATCTAAAACTCCCCTGAAATGTATTTTAGAGAGAAATCCTATTTTTGGAGAACATAGCTTTAGTCATTTGAAGTGAAGTATTACACTGAAATAGTAGTAGTTTCAAAAATTGAAGATGAACTCTTCAACATTCACATGTAACACCTTCATAATCATTTGACAGCCTTCTTTGCTCTACACCATTTACCTTTCCAGGAGGACATGCAATCTGCTGTGTTGACTAAAGTGCGTTCTACTGTTTCAGCAGAGCAATGTTCACTTTTTGAGTCAAATATTACGAGGCATGATTTAGATGCAGCGGCTCACTTATTGGAGAAAGGAAAATGTCCCGGTCTTGATAGTTTTCCAAGAGAATTTTTCCAGGAATAATAGGAGTGGATTGGAGATGACATATATAATGCATATTGTGAATTTAGAAGATATAGAAGTGTGGACAAAATTCTTAATACAGGTGTCATTTCCCTTATTCCCAAGTGTAAAGAACCCAAGACCATTTCGGATTGGTGTCCCATCACATTGCTCTCTACAGTGTATAAAATTTTTGCGAAAGCTTTGGTAGAGAAGCTTTGTGTCGTTCTTGCTGAGTCAATATCTTCAACCCAAACAGGTTTCTTGCCTGGAAGGTGCATT
>JAANSK020273413.1:0-11464 GCA_011763485.2 Isoetes engelmannii
TTCTACTACTACATTTGCAAGGGTGTTCATCTTGTATATTCTTCTTCTTTTGCACTATATGTCATATTTAGATCTATATTGCATGCATATGGTGAGCTTTAACCATTGTATGCATGCTTATGGGACTATTGAATCTAGATATGCTTTTCTGGTCATCAAACTGGCCATAACTACCTTTGTGGTGTCAAATGATTCACTCAAATTGGGCGGGCGTCCAATTTGAGGCACAAATTGGGGCCCCCCCCCCAAAAAAAAAAAAAAAAAAACTCTCAAATTGGGCGGGTGCCCAATTTGTGAGCCCAATTAGGGCGGTCGCCCAACTTGTGGACCCAATTCTTTTTTTTTTCCTCCCCTCTCTCAAATTGGGCGGGTGCCCAGTTTGAGGCTGTCCAACATGGTGAGCCCAAACCCAAATAGGGCGCCCGCCCAATTTGGGGACCAAATTTTTTTTTTTCTGTTAAATTGGGCAGGCGCCCAATTTGTGAGCCCAGTTTTGTGAGTCTATATTTTTTTGATGTGGTCTGTGCTTGCAAATGAAGCATGCATCCAATTTGTAATGATACATCTTTCACTGTTTTTCAGATGCACTCTAGGAGAGGCTCATGGCTCCTTTATCCTCTGGGTCTACGATGATATGCATGATATAGATGTTGAGCCAACACCTCCCAAACCGAACAAAGGCGGGTAGAAGATATTAGCGAGGCAGCACACCATTATCCAGGTATACTTTAATTCATGTCGTGTGTGACCAGTTCCTAGGATTGAAGACCCTGCAAGGAAGGGTTCCTGACTATTTCATTATATAGGGACTACTATATTTCATTATATATGGACTACTGTACATAATGCCACAGCCAAGTGTGCAATCTTTGGCTACTGCATTTGGCGACAGAAGGCACCTCCATCGAGTTTGGCATTATCTATTCTCAGAATGCTGGCAGACTTGTGGTAAGACCTTCATGGATGAATAACTCATATGATGTGCTATATCTTATATATATCTTTGCAACAGGACGACACTTTCATCGAGTTTGGCCCTATCTATTCTCAGGATGCTGGCAGACGTGTGGTAAGACCTTCATAAATGAATGGCTCATATGATGTGCCATATCTTATATATCTTCATAAAACATGTTTATTACGTGATTGTTAGAGTTGTAGATGAAAAATGGTTCATGGAGGGATACATCCTAATGGTGATGGAAGGTTGGCCGGATGATGTGAGCGAAGAAGCCCTACCAGGTTAGGATATACTATTGAAGAACTCCATTATTGGTTGAGCATGCCCGGATGATATCTTATGCCTACTTGGGTAGGGTAGCTGATCCTCAGATGAACGAGAAGAAGGAGAATTTAGAGGCCATTTCACTTTTGGTGGGAGCCAATCCATGCAAGGAACCAACTATATCCTTTTAGTTATGCTTAGTTGGAAGAAGAGATGGAGGCCAACAACTGGTACTGACTGTGTTTGAGATGAAAACTGGTACCTAACACTGTCACGCTCAATATTTCATGTGCTTGTTGTTATTGCATATGCAGAGCTCGTGGGGATGTCAGTTAGTGTATGGAAACTATCATTGAAGCAAGGTTACTAAGAAAAGTCCACGAATCCAGGTTTTGTCCAAAAATAATGGAATTGTGCTTCATACGGTCGAAATACCCATACGGGCTTACCACTAAGAAGCCGTAGTTGAAATGGAAGGGGGAGCTTGGCCGAAAATCGCCTACACGTCTGATACGGTAGGGATTCCTTAAGATCCAAGGTTCGTAGGATCATAGGTGTATGAAAAAGGGTTTGGAATAACAGATCTCTTCGAGACTGGTTCTAGTTTTTCGATTGCATAGGTTCTTAGCCGTTTTTAGCTCAGTCTTAGCTTGAAGAGGTTCTTAGTCATTCTTAGCAAACAAAGGAGGTTCTTAGCTCAATCTGTGCACCAACTGTTAGAGATCTTCTATGTTTGGAGAAGCGATGGCAAAGGATTCAAATAGGGCTCCAGGGTTCTTTGGGGCAAGGTAACCTTGCATTTGTTTTATTATGAAGCAACTTCTCAAGTTCTGGAGGGTTTTCCTTGATGATGCGTTTCTAAGCTTCAGATGCATGGATATAGATTGTTGGGAAAACAGAGTGGAAAATTCCATAGTTTACCTTCAAAATCAGAAAAGTTGGAGGCTTTGTGTTCCTGTTACATAGCAAGTCTTCTTGTCATGCAGTATGTAGCTTGTCATGCTCTTTTACTTTGGTTTTTTACTGGCTTGGTGGCTTTGGGTCTTTCTAATCAGGGAGGATTTAGCATTATTGTTTGCTTGATTAAGGGACCAAACTAATATCCTCTTAACTTCCTATTTAACTTCCATATTTTAGCATAACCATATTTTGACATGCCATGGTAGTGTTTTTCTTATCTTACCTTAAATATATAGGGGCTACACAACTGGATTCAATCGTAGTGGTTATGTCATTGCCGCCAGTGATGAAGCTTGTGTGGCCCTGTACATGTCTGCACCTTATGTACAAATCTTCTTGTTGGGTCAATTATATCCAAGGCTACTTCAATGGGCTTTTCAATCTAAGTTGGAGCTCATACGGTGAGATGGCATTGATGTTGTGTGCAGATTGCTTAAGACTTCTGAGCTCTTGTGATTTGTGTAGGCTTGGGTCCATTATGGTGTATGGAGAATATAAAAGACCACATGGCAGCTTTGTGTGGTGTCCATGTGGGTTACATTAAGTTGCCTGATAACCCCAATAAATTAGAAGGCTCTGATGCTTGCAGCAGATATCGTGATCAACTCAACAACCAAGTATATTGCTGGTCATAATGACAGAGGTACATGTGACCATTGTTTTCATCTACACTAATGGTTGAATTATGCTGCTGCTATTTCTTGTTTTCCTGATTTTGTGAGGCCCTTTATGGGTTATGTTTGCCTACTTTTGTGAGGCACTTTGTGGGTTATGTTTGTGGGTTTGTGTGGTTATGGTTCCCAACCTAGAGTCTGTATCACTACATACAGACCATGGATGATAAATTCGGCTTAGTCTTTGAAGCATGTTTGCCTTACCTGTCTGATACGGAGCATAGAGCTATTAGATTGCCATTGTGTTCCGTTTGAAGCAGCAGTCAGTAGATATTTTCCCAACTGCATCACTTTGTTGAAGGCATGAGTTCATTCTTCAATTAATTTCCTTACTGATTAGAATAGTGCAAAGAGATTGGAATATGTTAGCAGAGGGTAGTTTAGCAGTTCAGTAAGCACCACTGTGGCAAGGAGGCTGATGAATGGTGAGTTTACAAACACCAGCAAGGTATGCTCCTCAGGAATATTTTCTTACCTATCAGGGACATGGAGACTGGCAGGATTATCCCCAGTATAATGATGTATAACAATGATGGCTCAGTGATGTATCTACCTCGAGGTTATAACCTTTTTATCTTGCATTTGTTTGTCTGTTCTTGAGTAGAGTCAGAAGAAAATTGTGTTTTAGAATAATAACTGATAGAAGAAATATAGCACGATTCCGTCAGATACAGTCTGTCCATGGCAGTTAACGCGAAGAATAACGGCGAGAAGTTCTGCAGTGTATCTACTTAGGTTAAACCCTTTAGGGATGATTGAGGATCTGCATGCGGTATACGTTACAGAAGCTTACGCTTAGCTGCCAACACCAATTATTATGATAAAATAATGCCAAGATATGTTGAAAGAAATATAGTTATGGGGATGATTGAGGATCTGCATGTGGTATGCCTTAGAGAAGCTTACGGTTAGCTGAAAATCCTGAAAGCATTTGAAAATGTTTCAACTATTCTACATCTAAGACAATCAGTCTAATGAGATAAATACTTTGTGATCATGTCAGATGCTTTCTTCAATATCACCATGCCATACAACCTGACATATCCTATAATGTGTAGCCTCTCTATGTCCATTCTAGGTTAAAATCTTTTGCTTCTTTTGCAGTGAGCCCAGGTCACCATCTCACATGAGTTGTTTATTATCACGTAAAATTGTGTGACTATTTTGCATATATGAAGGGTAGAAGAAGCTCCATCTGCAACACTAGGAACATTTTTGAAGGTAGCATGCATGGAGAAATAGAGAACAAGGGAACAATGTTCTTGATATGCAAACTGTTGTCTGTGCAAAGGGGAAACAAATACAGGAAGAGAAGCATGAAAAGAAGGGGGAAAGCTGTCATATCACAAATTATTACAAAAGCATTTCTACTGAGAACAAGGTGTTTATTGATTTTTTGCTTTTAAGCTTTTTGAAACACAGGTCGAATTGATTGTTAAACTGTCTAGCAGAAATTCCACATTGATTGCATGATTAGGAACTGATAAGACTAAGAACCATCTCTACTCGTTGGTTAGATCTATTCAAAAGATGGAGTGCCTGACGGGTTTGTACATTAAATTGCATTCAAGAGAACTGGGCCCTTAAAATGTGGACTTTGCTGCTATTTGTACTAAATATGTTTTCCAGGAACGAGTGCTCTCATGTGTAACGTTTGCTTTTGTTCCACATTTTGCTGTAAAGATATTTGCCAGAGATGATAAAGTACTTTATACATTGAGTCACGAAATGCCCATGTCCCCTTATCTGGCTAATCATTTTTCTCAATGCTAGAGCTTTCGGCACTGCGCTAGCAAAAACAAAGCTTACGATGCACACACATACTAGTACAACCAAGATGTATTTTCTATGTTCCACGCAAGCAAACGTACACATATATGTATTTTTATATATGTACCTTCTAAAATTCCTGCGGTGATGATCCAGACACGCAAGGGGAGCATAGGGACCATGTGGCAAATCGTGCAATTCAGCTTTTGCTTTCACAAGAAAGCAAACATAGTTTTGGCGAAGAAGTTCTAAGCATGCCATCGACGGTTAGAATTCATATCTAGCTAGTCCATGCTAGTCAATTTTACCGGTATATGCGAATCGTTGAGGTCCTTGAATTCCTTGCAAGATACGGTAGTTTTTCATATGGTTGAATGTGCTCACATAGTTATATTATTTCTTAATCTATTTGGCCAATTTGTCGTATGGTTGAATGTGCTCGCATAGTTATATTCTTTCTTAAAGTATTTGGCCAATTTGTCGGTTGAAGTTAGACCTTCTGCAACCACATCTAGCTTTGTTCAATGTTTGCCTTGGAAAATTTGTGAAATCCTATAGTTTGTAGTTCTCCTTGATGTTAATTGCCAAAATGAAGAGATGGACTGATGTGATTATCGCTGGATCCAAATCAAACGAGGTTGCTATTCTAGAAAATCACTTTGGTGATATGTTATAGCACGTAAAGGCTGTCTAGATTTTCATGTCTGAACTGTGAATCTGGTAACAAAGCCTCGCCTTAACACACTCATAAATTATGCCACTTTAGGTTGTTCTTATAGCCATCCATGCATTTGTGATCATTTTAGAACATGTATTGATTTAGAGTGCGTGATAAATGCAATTTTGTATTTTCTCTTAAAGATAATGTCATTTATTTTCATCACTTTGAATGCTACAAACTGAGAATGCTGAAAATATGGATGAAACCTTCACCCAAGGTGCATACACAGCCATTAGCCTGTTCCTCTGCATATTAGTTGTATATTAGGCGCCCCCTTTGTAAATATAACGTGGTGCAACCCTAAACTAGGGGAACCCAGGGAAGTTGAAGTTCGAGGTGCGAGAAGTGCCTGCTCAAAGCATCATAAATTTTTTTTCTTCTATGGATAACATTTTTCCTCTTCATAAGGCTACAGTACACAGACTCAAGTACAAGATCGGGTAGGGGTATGTAAAAATTGAGATAGTCCGTACGTACATGTATGGAAGGGGGTAAGGCAACTGCCTTTTCCTATTTTACGTATGTAGGGGTTTTCCCCTCCAAAAAGTCGTATACGAGAGGTTTTCTGGTGACCCCGTGCACGCACATGAGGTATCCCCATATGTCTAGGTGAGGCCCCCGGGCATATCAATGAAGACAAGAATGAAAGCCAAGTAAGCAGGTTGATTATTTTGGATGTTTTTGTGGAACACAGAAGAAGTCAGATTTGTTCAAAAGAAAAATGAATTTGGTAGACATACCTTTCTTATCACAACCAGACAATTAGGAATCATTGAAGAATACACTAATATAAAAGCTATTCATGTCCAAGTATTATCTGAGACTGAGAGTTGGAATCTCTTTAAATACCATGCCTTTTTATTTCGCAATGAAGAGCACATCCTTAGTTTGGAACATTTGGCAAAACAAGTTGCAGACGAATGCAAGGGTCTGCCCCTTGCATTCAAAGTGATCGGGCAAGCTATGTCAAATAAGATCACAATAGGAGAATGGAAAGATGCATTGGGCAAATTAAAAAATCAAGATGTCATTGATAATCACCATGAAGAGCATTTAATACAAGTTTTGCGTATGAGTTATGATGCCCTTGAGAGCGTAGAAAAATATTTGGGCAAAGTGCGTGAATGCTTCTTGCATTTTGGTGCTTTTGAGGAAGACGCAAACATAGATGTTGATTCTTTAATGAATTTATGGGCTGGAGAGGGATTGCTTAAGAATTATGGGAATCCAGTGGAACAAACATATATTGTATTGGGCGTGCTGATAGGGTCTTCGTTGATTGAAAAACATGAGGAAGATATATGTCAAGTACATGATTTGATTAGAGACTTGGCTTTATATATTTCAAGGCAGGACATGCGTGATGAGGATCTATTTCAAGGTGCTAAGAATTGGCAACTAGTAGATAAAATAGACCATGCTAAACTTCTTAGAGTCTCTTGTCATAGAGCCAGAGATAGAGGTATAAGGCATGATCTTGATGCAAAGTTATTTGCAGTTGTTAAAATAAGCGCCCCACACCTTAAAGTACTAATATGATATATTCAACAAAATCTGGACTTATTTATTATTAATAGACAACACTTTAATAATACTATTAAGAGATTACATGTTTTATTTTCAAACTCTTATTTAATGAACTTTATAGATTCTGATTATATAAGTCTAAATTAAAAGTATAATGATTACCAGTGCATACAAATGGTCTCTAAAGTAATCTTCATTTGAATTTACTTTTCAAGTAGAACATTTGAAAATAAAAATTTTTTATTTTCAGTTTTAAACTTGGGTAAAAGGATAATTTGTAAATGAATTGAAATAGTTTGATTAGTCATGATTTTACTACTATTAGGAAGATTTGACAATGTATACCCTCTTAGGAAAGATCATGATAAATAACATATATCAATATATATAGTGTACGAGTTTAAAATAGAACATGCAAAAAGTATTTAAGAATCTCATGAACAATGTTTAACATATTATTTAATGATAATTCTAAGCTTATGTATAATATAGACTTATATGAATTATGGTAGTTGCCAAAGTTTAAAAAATTGCCAAAACTTTAGTATTTTTAACGTTGTTATAAATTTATAAAATTCCAATCTTTTGAAAAATTAGTTTTTTCCATCATTTATAAGCTATTATTTGTTAAACCTAAATCTTTTAATCTATATCAATAATAAAACTATCAGTAACGCAGGCTTGGGGAAGGGGTAGATTGGGTTGCACAGTCGAGTTAGTTTATGACGTTCTTAGCATTTGCATTGTTTGTTTGGTGGAGTTAAACAGTGGGAATAGACTTAGCGCAACACTTATGCCAACAAATCGAGGTTCTCAGTGACAATGCATCGATCTTTCACGACATAAGGCCATCTATCTCACCTACTTCAATAGTCTTCAAAGAAGACCATTGATTTAATAGGGTGCATTAAATATGAGCATGCAAGTGCACCGATGTTTACAGTTGCTACAAACTTCTTTGTTTTCGGGTAGCTGCAAACTTCCTTAACTGCATGATTGTAACATGGATCAATAGAATGCATCAACCTTTGCTAGCTCCTAAAAAGCACACGGTAAATGAGTTTGGATCTTTTAAGGACACGACGTACAAATGTATTACGTAAGGTTTCTCGTAACTTTGCTTGTTTGATTGTTGGCTAGGAAATGTAGCTTTTTTTTTGGGTTGGGAGGGGGGGGGGATGGGTCTGCTGGTGGTGGTTATTATGGAGCAATCCTTTAAGATTCATTGATGAAGATAAAAAACCATTGTGCGCACAATTATGAATTTAGTTTCAAATGTTGAATTGTACATATGTTATAGTACGTTGCGCTTGTTTAGATAGTAACTTATATGGAGACGATTTTATGGTCAAGCATTGCCATTAGAGTACTAAACAAATTTGTGTTGCAATGTTAAAGCAACAATAATCATTTTCAAAGGTAGAATTACCTTTGAGTTCCAAGAGCATAATACATGAATAATGCTATACTAGCTCCCTAGTTTTATCATTTTGTAGCAATGGCTGGTTGAACGTGTCGTGAATCTACATCTATGACTCTACCTTTTAAAATGAGGTGCTTTACATAGTCCAGTTGCAAGTCACTTTACTCAAATGTCAGCGTTGTTGTCACTTTACTCAAATGTCATGTCAGTGTAGTTGTCTTGTTGCTTTCCTATACAACATTCAGATATGTGTACACATTTGTTCTTTCCTTTACAAACAAGAGTTTGCAATATCTAGTTCCTAAGATAATGAAGTGCTTTACATAATCCAATTGCAGGTCATTTTACTCAAATGCATGTGTATTGTCTTGTTGCTTTCCTCTGCAACATTCAAAAATGT
Organism: Isoetes engelmannii; assembly: GCA_011763485.2. NCBI lineage: Eukaryota > Viridiplantae > Streptophyta > Lycopodiopsida > Isoetales > Isoetaceae > Isoetes > Isoetes engelmannii. Next base: position 8,701 of record JAANSK020273413.1, read on the forward strand.
GTACACAATTGTTCTTTCCTCCACAAACAAGAGTGTGCAATATCTAGTTTCTAAGATATCTATTGCATTAGAGTCATTGCCAGGTTCGCAACGGGGACAAATAGGCTATGTAACCATCTTGCAACTCCAAGATTCATGGCAATCATGAGCATCTTCCTATGTGGTTTTTTGCATGGTTTTGTCCGTGTCAGTTAAAGTGACAGATGAATACAAAACTTCAAATGGGTTGCACAACAAGAAATTTTCTACGGGTTAAAAGGATGGGAACAATAGAGAAGGTGCTTACCAATTTCAAAAGGAATGGGAACAATGGAGAGGGTGCTTACCAATTTCAAAAGGGATGGTTTCTCGGCTTTTTTTATTCAATCCATCTTGTGCATCATCTTGTGTAAAAGGGAGCCGCACTAAAAATTTACTAATCTTGAACCAAATTGTAGCTCAAATCAAAACACCCATGTCATGAATGCAAGCAAATGTTTGAACAAGAGTAATAGTACTCCAACATTCTTGTAGCAAAGCCATCCGATGCCCATGCCGCTACAACAAATCGTTTTACAAAACCAAACATTCAATAACCAAACCAAGTCGCGATCTGGTCTTTCCCACCGCGCGTGCAAGAGATGCGCAGAGTTGTCCCCTCATCAAATTCTTTTCCTACAGAATCAGATAAGGCACCTCTCATTACCATAAGCCATAAACCTACTTGTCATATCCTACTTGTCTAATCTTGTGCTATAAGCCGTAAAAACTTTGCTCATTTTTCTTTATCATTTGGCTGTACATCGTCCCTGCTTATTCCGAAAAGCTATGGCAACTCTGCTCATTTCTCTTTATCATCTGGCTCTACATCATCCCTGTTTATTCCGAAAAGCTACAGTGCGAGTGCATGTCTTCTTCAAAGGGAAAAAGATACAATATGATTCATTCATGGGCATGATGCAATGCTCAAGATTGTGAACAACTAGGAAATTATGAGATAACATAAAAAATCTCTACTTGCCTGATCGAGTTGGTGTTCTAAGGCAGGCTTTAATAAAATGTAAGCTGCAATTCCTGTCACGGATTATGCAAACTCCTTACATCATATATAGAGAACACAGGGACAATGCTAAAAGAAATGGGATAATAGCATGTCAATAGCTAAAATGATGCACCTGATATTTTGAATTTGGAATGTATCCTCTGCCTGCTCGTAGCATTCAAATCCAGACCCTTGCTTGCTCAATTGCATCACTAGAAATAACCTTCTTGACTGATGGAAACAAAGAGGTCTTAATCTCACAGTTTATATTTTTCCATCAGTATCTCAACTCATCCTCACAAGTTTGTGACACCAATGCATCCAAATCTTTCCTAGTCTCTGATGCCTGATGCTCATTACCACAGACATTAGCAAGCTTCTCCATTGAGGGCCAGTGCTAAAAGAGATGAGACAATAGCGTGTCAATGATGCACCTGGTATTTTTGAATTTGGAACTATCCTCTGGCTGCTCTTAGCATTCAGATTCAGAGCCCTTGCTCGCTCAATTACATCACCAGAAATAACCTTCTTGACTGATTAAAACAAAGAGGCCTTAATCTCACGGTTCAATATTCTTCCATCATTATCTCAACATCATCATCACAGGTTTGCGGCACCAATGCATCTGAATCTTTCCTGGCAACTGATGCTTGATGCTCATTATCACAGAGATTAGCAAGCTTCTCCATTGATTTCAAGTGAGAATAATCCAAAGCATAGCCAAGAACAGAGGCCACATCATCTGTGAAAGCCATGGTGGGCAGCAGAAAACCTCAGGCTGGTAGAAGGTTACTAGGAATGCCCATAGAGGATGGGCTTCTATGGGCCTGCCTTTTGGAGGATTTTTTTCCGCAAAAAATTTGGGTGCAGCCCCAATCAATCGTTTGGGGTTTCAGAAAATCCAGATGTAGCCCCAGTCAATCGGTTGGGGCGTTACCATGTCCTTTGGCAATACTAAAAAGTAACTTAGTTGCTAGGGCTGATTCGTTGTACTTAAATTCAAGCATGCATTAACAAAAACACAGCAGCGAATTGGGTCACTACAAGCATTTTACCTGGCAATCTAACAACCCGAGCTTTGTATGATCTTCATAACCAGACTGTAACACGAAAAACAGGGGCAGGGAGAAACCGTGGAAGGAAAGAGGGTTGGAGTCTTGCATCTGCATATCGCCTTGGGCTCCAACTAAGGAAAGACAGGAAGCGAGGAGAAAAACATAGGTCGAGAGAAGTAAACGGAGAGGTTTTTCTTGCATTTTCTAATTTTCCTGGCCGTACATGTGAAAAATAGGAGATGCAACGGTCGAGATTGAAACTTGGTGCGGTGGGCTGCAACATGGATAGGCTAGAATTGCTTGAAATGTTCAACCTCAGGTTAGGCAAGCCTGTTAATAATAACTATCTTCTTTATTAATTTTGGAGCCCCTTGGAATAGTGTTTTGGAACGCCGCATGTCCCGCCGCATGCGGCGTTCTCTTCCCCCCTGCGTTTCCCCTTGCGGTCCTTCTCAGCATGGCGTTGCCTGAATTGAATGCACTAATACGTGAATGCTCCCGCGCTAGCCAACCAGCATTAATGAAGTTTTTTCAACCAATCTTTTCTACGATTTCAAAGAATTCCTCTATTCTTCTACGATTTTCCTTCTCCTTCTGCCTTGCACTCATCTGGCGCCTTGATCCATTCCGGTGAGTTTGCATTCATTCAGCCATCCTTCTTTCTGCATTTTCTTAGAGTCGTCTACTT
>JAANSK020273424.1:0-11463 GCA_011763485.2 Isoetes engelmannii
ATGAAGATGGAGTAGAGAATCATAGCTCTGGCCTAGTCTGGCCAGAGCACGCAGAAAACCTGCGCCTAGGGTTCCATTTGAGTTGAGAAAGTTAATTACAGTGAAACAATTGGAGGGAAAAAAGGTTTGGGGGGGGGGGGGTTGCTGGAGGGGTACTTGCCATGCGCGTTTTTGCCCCCCAATATTGTGCTTTGACCCTGGTCGTGTCAATCAACACTTACCCAAACCTTGGCATAAGTCTTCCCTCTTTTGGTTCTTACGTGAAGGCATATTGACTGGAGTTTGAATTTCTTTCTCTGGGGTCTACAGTGGTGGAGTCCGTACCTGATTCTCCAGGCTATTCGTTGTTGTTTGGTATGGGTTCTGGGAAGCAGCTACTTGTGCTTGTCTCTCCTCTCCTCGGCGAAGTGCTACAGCTTGAGGATGGCCTCCGCCTAGCACGCTCTGAAAGGCAGCAAGATAGGGCAAGACTTGCTGATTTCCGGACACCATGGTTCACGCTAGAGAACATTTTGAGTATGAAACCCGGACACTCGTAGATCAATTGCGTACAGGAGCTAAAGAGATGGCAGCCCTCCAGACCCAGGCCAGTCATTTGGAGGAAAACTCTGCAGCTAGGGATATGGAGGTGGGTTCCAAACTTCAAGGGTTGGAACATAAGACCGATGTGCAGGATCGAGAGGTACATGGGCTCCGTACCTCAGTTGCTCCGCAGGGCAAGGGCCTCCATGTAGGAGCTCATGCTCGGTTAAAACATTGCATGAGCAAATTGACAGAACATGAAAGGCTCATGCAAGAGCTAAGGTCTTAGATGCAAGGGATGAAGGATACCCAGCATCTCACAACTTCTGCCCATGCCCATATACGTGTACACACATATGATGTGCCTGCTCCAAAGGATCAAAGGCCTGCAAGACACCAGCCCAAATAGGCAATTGCTGCCTCATCACGACATCCACCGTCGCCGCGCCCTGAGCACAGGCCACAACTCTCACGTTACAGACCACAACCACCACATGTTGCAAAAGTCATTGTTGCTCCGAAGGGTAGAGAGCAACAAAAGGGTGATGGAGGAGCCACAATGTGGTGGCACATGGCCTTCCAAAAGAGGAAGGAGAGAACCTCATCCATCGCCTTCAGGATCTGGTCCTTTCTCGCATGACATTACAGATACCAGTACACATGGCTCGAGCAAGCCGTCTTGGTGATTGACGCCAAGACATCCAACTTAGGCAAGCATCAGAAGAGCACCTGAGAAGGCTAGAACTCAACTACAAAATGATCTGCATGGCGAGCGCCCTATAGAAGAATACGAGCACTGTAGATAATTTCTGTGGGTGCCAAGGAAGAATACTTGAGCGCTTGAAGATAAGTCCTGTAGGAACCTGAGAGGAATTCTCGAGATAAAGAGAAGATGGCTCCCTGGGTGCCTGAAGATCTGGTTGATGAATGAATCAAATTCGAATTTCAAATCTTGCATGTGTGGAGTTTGAATTATGATGGTACAGGACCATCCTTTGCCTCGGGGAATGTTTTGTAAAGCGAATATGAATTTAGTTTGAACCGTGAATGATGATTACATTTCAAAAAGAAACAATCATAGCGAATTCAAATTTTGTGGTAACACAAGGCCGAAAATTATATGTTGTGTCTTTTGGACGCCGGTATTGGGCCGGTAATCTTCGTCCCAGGGGGAGGAATACCGGAACGCCAGAAATATCGACGTATTTTCTATGTGCGTACAACATACGACCGTATAGTGCAACATGCATCATCTTTAATCCGTATTAATTGCGACCCGATGCAGATACCGAGGGATTTGATATGCGACATGTGTCGCCTCTTTAATGATCACATCTCGCAATATATAGTCTGCCCGGATTTCTTTGGACGGCCCCAGAAAATCCTGAGCGCCTTCAACACCCACAAGCGCCTAGCAGTTCTGGTTTTCGCGATCGTCGACAAGGTCAAGCTCTCGATGACGCCGACCAAATATGCCAGAAAAGGTTTTCCCTATATTTTTAGCATCGGCTTGTTCGTGAGCTAGTTTAATGCTATATTTCATGTTTTCAGCTCAAGAAGATCGCATCGATCTTCTTGAGCAAAGCCAGTACATCATTTTTGCTAGAAAAATAGTCTCTTACCTCTGCCTGTGTAGCTCCCGAGGATCGCCTTGGCAATTCCTCGGAGTTAGGCATCTCTGTTTTCGCTATGTATTGAACCTCTGCTCCTCTGTTTGAGAGTTCAACGCTGATCTGTAAGGCTATCCTTTGCACTTGAATTGAACATTACACCCCGACCAAAAATCGAGGGTTCAACACCACTACTGCTTCAACAAGCCTTAGTGTACCATAGACGTCTTGTCAATCACAGACGCGATGTTTGTGAGCATCCTGCCCATAGCGTGTAATAAATCTACTTTTCTATGCCTTGCATAGGAAATGCGGAGTTGCGTCCTCGAGCAAATCGGAAAGGGGGGGGGGAGGCAAAACGCATGGAGGTGTTCGGTTCGGTCTTGTGCGACAGAGGGTAATGAACAACATGGAACTTTTATTAGATTCATCCATTAAACGAGGGGAGGGAAAGGTGAGACTGTATCCCATGTTGTCCATATGGGTAGACCGGGCTGAAGAATTGTTGACACAGGCGACCCTCCTATAAAAATTGGTGGTGGCTTTTCCAGCAGACCAAGATCCAGACATACAGATACACACCAGAGATGGCTAAATATACATCATTCGTCATCCAGAAGGCAAGGGTAGAGGTAGAAGATGTGAAATACATTCTTTATCCTGATGAAGGAACACAAGCCGGTTGCAATTAGGATTGTACTATCTTGTCGATGTAAATATCAAAATCATTTTTTAATAATTATGACGATCTCGAAATAGAAAAAGCAAAAATCTGAAGCATCTTGTGGAGCAGCCGGCCTTGGAAGGACTCGATACACAATCTGGGAAATACTGTTTTTGTTGCACCAGCAGCATGTATATTATGTACGCGAATCACTTGTAAAGAGGACCAGAACATCAAATGCAACAAACCGAAGTAGAAGACTCGCTAGAAAAATGGAATGCTTCAAGTTGCTTCAAGGGACATAATTTTTTAGTCTTGAAAGGTTATGTCGGGAAACCTTCATCACCAAAAGGTTTCTGGAAGCTAGCGGCGTCACCGGTTTCCCCTTCCATTACACACATCTCCTCAGAATTGTCCAAAATTAATTTGTTGATTTTGGTTTGTTGGTTTTGGTTTCTTTTCTCAACTACCAGGGTATGACAATTTACGATTACCATTATTAAGCATAACCTAAGATATACTGACCTGTTGCAATAATGCTATTTTTTGACCAGTAGATGCCGTCACTATCTAGCAAAAAATGGGAAAGTAGATGCTTTCAAATTATTTGACATCTGAAAACCTTCGGTAGTCGACACTAATATATCTGAAAATCTTCGGTTGAAGATACTTCGGTACACTGATATCAGCTGCCAATGATACAAAGTTCTCACTCACAGGAATTACAAAATTTTGGGCATAATGTCCGCTGGCAGAAATCGGGAGTATTGGCGTGCTCTGGGGAGTGTAAATAAACAAAGAGAAATTTGAATTGTTCTGATACTCTACGCAAAGGATCTATAAAACTAGCCGCCTCCTCTAACTATAGACATGGGCACGGCCACAATTCTCCATGTCAATCCTAGGTTATGATTAATGTGATCGATCCAACACCGTTGGATCATCATTCTCGAGAGAGGACGAGCGATATGTATAGAGGGTCAGAGTTAGTGCTTCTCATTCGGCGTTCTTCTCACAGCCGCCTAGTTGCATTGGAGTCTTCCACCCGCCCACCCAAACGTGTTTTGTTTTGTAGAGGTCATTTTTGCCAACACTATTCATTTATACAAAGTTTTTTCTTTTCTACACTATGTTCGCGTGGCTCGCATGACCACCCCCTCTGGAGGCTTTCAAGTTCTTTTTTCCCACGTTCCTTTTTCAAGTTTTTTCATATTTGCTATTGACATTTTTTCAGCACGACGAGGCAAGCAACGATCGAGTTGGGGCGCACAATACTAACGTCACTTACAGGGTTTTTGTGTGTGCCTTCATTCTTATGTGTAGGTCATTGCCAGTTATCACGACCTGGGGCTCCCGGCATCAACCAAGTTGCGGTCCACAATCATGTTAGGGCACCACAAGCACACCCCCCCCCCCTCCAGAACATTGGCAACCGCTTCTCATTAAGGTTTTCCCTAAAGACCCAAAAAGGTGAGGCTTTTTCATCCCGATGAGAAGCTGTTGCCACTTTACGGGGTAGTCCGATATTGATCCTATGGTCCGCTACACCACCCTCTACAAAACCAATGTATACTGTTGATGTGATGAATAAAAAGCCTATATATCGGTATTTGTGTGCGTATATCGCGAGTCCATATCCTGAGAAAGGCTACCACTCTTCGTCCAACCATATTTCTAATCTCCGTTTGGCCTGCCATATCAGAGCGATTTTCAATTGATTATGATTTAAGTAGGCCCTCTTCATGGCAATTTCTAACAGTTTTGAGCCATCTCATGCTATTTAGTGCTATTCAGGCCTTGACTTCAAAAAACTAGACCGTTTTTTCTTCCATCATAGCTCTGCGATCTATTCAATCCAACGTCTCTCATTTTCTTCAAGCCAATATGTAGCAAGCGAAGAAACTAATGAGAACGAGAATAAAGCCTAAGTTTGTTGAGCAAAGAATACAACTGGTTATGACAAAAAATAAAAATAAAAACAAACTTGGAAGTGCACAACTACGCATACTTACCTAGAATTTTTGATGAGAACAACTGGCCGCATATGTTTATGCTGCATGAAGTCCGGTCGCTGTATATCGCTGCAATCCATGCACAACTACACGCCCTTCCTCTTTTACATACTGCCAAACACAATCCAGAAGCTTCTACACATAAGACCTTATAAGATCTTCTGGAACTTTCACCCAAACATAGTAAAGCTTCTAGAACATACTATGATTATATGCAGTTACGTGTTAAATTTTAAAACATAGATTGCTCTTGACAATTTTCACAACGTTATATGTGTACAACTTTAAGCAAATATACACTTTCCATAAAAACACTTGCATTATTTTAAGCTGGGCCCTTACCCTCCGCATTACAATTATATGTTAGAGATAATATACTAGAGTGTCTTTTCAGAGTCTTTCGAAAAAAACTCTTCTTTCTAAGTGCTCATGAGCAGAACAGCTCGTAGAGATCGCCATCACGATCTCCACGAGCGGTCCTTCACTGTCTGCATTTTTTCTATGTATTTTATTCGTGTTATTACTTACAGTAATAGTTTTTCTGCAGCTCAGTAGCATCGCCCTACCGGGTGTCATGTGCCTCGCAACTTAACATGCCTTCTTGTGTTTGCAGCATCTGAGATATGCAAAGAGCTCCGTGAGCATGTCCTGCCATGCAGTGTTATCGCTCCAAATATGGAGAAGAAATGGTGTATGGAAATAGCACAAGTGGTGCCAGGTAAAAAAGGGGACAAAAGAAAGGATATGTGCTTGCTCATGAAGGGTGTTGATGAGCACGACGCAAACGAGCAGCTCAAAATTGTAATAGCAATGTGGGTCGGCATCACAGAGCGGGTAAAAAATGCAGCTATATTGCTCGTAGAGGACGTCTCACGGATACAATTTACACAGTACCAAATGCGGTGGAGTAGCTATGATCCTTCCATGCTATGGGCGAGCATGAGCAAGGTTAAGTCCGGCAGAAAGGACTACAGTGCCAGGGGTTACAGTTGGGTGCTTCCATCCTATGAATCCTTGAAGGCATCTGGTATATTAACCTGTAGTGAAGACATTCTCCGTGGATTTACAACATGCAAAGAATACCTGGCGAATGATAAAAAGCCCCCAAATTGCGCAATAAAGGCCGCCAAAGACGACAAGATGCTCAGACGCATGGACGGGACCTGGTTATTGGCAAAGTGCAAGGATCTCAAATGGGATAGTAAAGCAACGTTTTCCGAACACAAACCATTTGAGAACGTGGGTACACCAGCAATGAATGAGGCTGGAACTTCAAAGGGTTCACCGGCCGCACCCATGCAAGCTACTAGCAAAGGTGAGGTGAAGGAAAGTGACACCGCCAAGAAACAATGAAGCCGAACTTGCCTTTCCGACAAGCCGAGTGCGTCGCCACTGCCAGTGAGGGTCAAGTTTTACCGGAGTTCCATGGGAAAAACTCCTATTCATGAACCAGCAGCACCCTCAGCCACGCCGTCCGCATTTCTACAAGAACTGCAGTTCAATGCAGAGAATGAAAAGCGGGTAGCCCAACAAACCGCTTTGAAGCTGGAGCAGTACAAGAAATTGATGGGTGTCTCTTGGTTCAGTGACGTCAGCATTTTCGATTGCAGACCCGGCCTGCCCTACATGACGCATAGGGGCAGATCTAACGACCATGTTAGGACCTTGATGGCATCCTTCAAAAACTCTCCTCACAATGTCCTCACGCCCGCGGATCTGGTTCCTTTTGATGCGGACACTAGAAAATTAGTGACATGATCCTCTTCGGCAGAACTCCAAGGCAAGAAATACTACATTGTGTCAGGGAATCACTCCATTTGTGCAGCTCAGATCTTATGTGGAAGATTTTGGAAACCGGAACAGATGGCCGCCTTTGCTAGCGTGTATGGATTGGGCAAGGATTCTCAATGGGAACCTCACAAATATAGGGTACAAATCTCATTGCGAACACGATAAATAGAGAGCATCTCATCGAGAAACTCTAGTAACTGAGACACCAACATGAAGCTCTTGGTTCACCCGTGCCGGGCAAGTCTCCCAACTGGCAGATATATTCTTCGTTTAGTAAGTGATTATTTAATTCAGCTCATGAAGATCACGATAGCGCTTGCACTGATCAGCTTCCTATATGTGTGCCCTTTGATCAATGAAGTTACTTTAGTCTAGCTCCTCATGATCGCGGACGCAATCATGTGGAACAACTACTATAGCATAGGATTGCTAGATACAATCGCATTGGTGATCTTACTAATCTCATGTTATCACGCAGGAGTCAACGAGTTTGCGACGACCACTCTGAAAGTGAAGGCGCTGAAAGACGAGAAGCAGTGGATCTTCCTACCTAAGGAACCTGGTCCAAGATGTTTAATGTGGTGAACAAGTGGGTCAAGAAGGGTTTGGGTGACGATCAGAGGAATCTATCTGAGAAGGCGACCAAGGACTTCTTCAATAAGAGTTTCCTTCGTGCTCTACAGGGTATGTCTGCCGGTGAATAGATTGTTTGATGGATGAGATATTCGACCATACCTGCTTCCTGAAGATCACTTCAGATTACACTAGCCGTTCTGGGTACAAGCAACAGGCAATCGATCTACAAACACTAATCCTGATGGAGCGGGAAGTGCTTCACCATATCAATTCTAGCAAAGAAGTGGAATTCCTCAGTTTCAAGGACTTGTTCAAGTCATTTCGAGTGTTCATAGAGGAGCGTCTACTTGAGATTGCTGGGATGGATCCGAATTACATCAGGGACAATATCAACAAGACAACCGTTCAGGGTACACTTCCAGTGGCCATGGTGACTTGTATTGACTATATCATGATGCCGGATGAGGGTAGGAAGAGACGTCAGTCAAGAAATATGGTCCAAATTTGCACGCTGGCTGGTATTCCCACTGCGTCTGTTTTGGAGCATGCTCAGTTGATCTGTGTCGACATGCGAGGCTTCGAAGTAGATTGGACTGTCCCCCGGTTCTTTGCTCTGTATGAAATCACGTTACTTCTTCCCAGCCACATGCCCAACTGTCTCCATAGCCAAGCGCAGCTCGAGGGTGGCGGCCAGGTTTACATTGGCACCTCGAAGCCCCTGGATTTGAGAACAAGAAGCGCATTAAACAGCACCAGTACTTTGTCATCGACATCTTGATTTCTAGAGGTGATGATAGAGCTAGAATTCAAGGGGCAAGTCCAGATCTACGTTTTTCCTTGCCAGCTCATCCAGGACAGAAGTACCCAATACCACACTAGAAACACACATGTGATAAGGAGATGGACAGGAAACAGTGAAGGCATATGAAGAAGATGTTCGGGAATAGAATGAAATACATCTGGATGCAAATGGAAGGGGATGAAGTCTTCCAGCTACAAATGCAGACGTCCTTTGCGATCTACATTGTGCAGCAACTAGTTTCACAAGATGGATGCGTGCTTGGGTGGTGCATCTTCTTGGGTGGTGCATTTTCCAGAGTTGCTCTAATGCAAGAAAAGAAGAGCGTGGCCTTGGAACATGATGACAAGAAGGCAAGGTTCCTGCAAAATTTCTTTGCCTACCTTCGGAAGCGAGCAAAAGAAGAGCCAGAGGCAACTATTGAAGATGCAGCGGGAGATGTTGATCAAGCCAGGGTTGAGCCTTTTGGAGCAGCTAAGGATGCAGCCATAATGCAGGAGGTAGTGCTACCAGAGGACTTAGATGCTATCTTCAACAAATATGATGCTCCTGAATATGCTGACACCTTGGTAAGACTGAAGAATGGAGAAACCAGAGCCTCCACACTTGTTCAAGGTACACAGAGGTTTAGATAAGATGGGCAGGGACATTGTTAGTGTTGAGCCTTTTTTCCTAGGGCTGGAAAATTTAAGCAAGAATCTAGATGGAGTCATGCATCTAATTTGTCGTGATTCCATGCAGGGATCATCAAGGGAGGTAATGGACGCCCAGCGAGACGAGTATGCAGACCTCTTTGACGAATCTTAGGACTTAATTAAGATGTGCGATAGCATGCAGCACAGGCCACTCGTGGACTTGCATAGTCCTTTACTTGGAGATCTTGTAGACTATGTCCTTCGCCGGATAGAGAGGACGCAGGGTCCACCGGCAACAAGGATATGGCTGTGGGAGATTGACAATGCAGGAGATGCACTCCGGAAGTGGTAATGTCCCTTCTATGTATAGAAACTGGGGAAGGTCCCCTTGGAAAAATTGCAATTGCGATTTACATAAGCTTGAAGGTAGCACCAAGATGCTACTATTTGGCATTGTACACAATACTGATTTATATAAGAAATTATTTTCCATGTAAGTTTAATTGCCATTTGCGTTTATTTCAATCTCTACGTTACCTGGAAATATTGATTCGAAATAAATATATCTGTAATTCGCTGCCTACGTCGTGGCAAGCTTGTGCAGACAATCGCAATGGCGATCCTCTAGACCATAAACCCATTGACATGAAGCACGCGTATGATACCAAAATACTTAAAAGTCGGCCAAATTTTATTCTTCATGAGTTTGACCGAAAGCGAACCTCATAATTTCGCGTTTAAGATCGGGTTCTGGAGGCTTTCTTGCTTGGGAGGGACTCTACCGTTCTCAAACTAAGCTTTATACGCGCGCGACAAGCTATTTGGAGCAAAACGATATGTACTTTTTCTCAAGTTAATGAATTCGTACATTTATATTTCTATTATTATTTGCTAGAAGTTGTCATAAATATCTGATCCAAAAATTGTGGAGTTGGTGAAAAGAGGGGCCAGTTTTCAAAACAGTGAGATTCTATCTCCGATCAATAACTGCCTGAGGGGCTTCGAGATAGTGAAGCTCTGTCTCAGGTCGATCCCCTATCCCATCTGTATCTAACCAAAAAGGTTGTGCATCATAAACGCATCAGATAAACACCTAAATGGTATCTGACCAAAAAGGCTGTGCAACACAACTGCATCAAATAAATGCCTAAAGGTATCTGACCAGAATGGTCGCGCATTTGGTAAGAGAGGGCTAGTTCTTGAGACAGTGAGATTCCATCTGTGATCGATAATTGCCTAAGAGGCTTCGATATAGTGAGACCCTATCTTGGGTCGAACCCACGTTCCATCTTCCCCAAAACAAATGCATTAAATAATGCTTCTTAAGTGATTAACAAGGATTGGAAATCATTATTTGCGCCTGACTCACAATGGCTACATAAATACTCACCCAAAACAGATTGGCTTTTGGAGGCATTTAATTAACAAAGTCAGATTGGTCAGGAATTAATGTACAATTAGCAAAACAAATAGGGATGTGCATGGAGAGATTCAAAGTGGGGCAGTCACGACCTGCAAATTGAACGGGCCAGATTGAGGAAAATCAACAGGGCAAACTGAGTATGCAGAATATGTGATATGGGAGAGATAAAAGATAAGAAGCACATAAATGTCCAACATACATAGACATAAGGATTAAATTCCACAAGGTCAGCTTGAACCTCTCAATTCCAGTACTGATGGAAAAAGACAACTTGTTACTAGAGTTAGCAAAAGCCATTAGGGCGATTAGACATCAGGGGGGTGCACAAAGATAAAAGGTTCATAAGTTTACCTACACTAGATGTAGGTAGGAGGAACTCGCAATGTACAACTCTTTAAAGCTGATCATAACGATGCACTCCCGCATGGTCAAGAAGCCAAATATAAGTGGGGTGCGAATATACAATGACAAGATAAGCCCGCATGATGGTTAGAACAACGATGCATTAAATGCTAGTAGCGACCTCTTATTAGAGGAAGCTCGCATATGCAATAGTATTCCAAGGGCTGATAGGTCGAAGGGACATAAATATGTTCTATTCTATTTCCAACTCATACCCATCTCAAAAGCATTCCAACGACAACTGCAATTGACACCCCCCCCCCTCCTCCCCCCAAAAAAATAAACCCTGGTGCCAACCACTGTGGGCGGGTATCATTTATGCTTAGCAGACATCATTTGAACTAGTTGAGCCTAGAGTCCCTTAGCTCTTTAAACTCTCTTTGCGACCCTTCAATCTTGAATCCCCCAGCAACCATGGAAAATCCTGTGGAAATCTAGACCTAAACCCTATGACACTCTAAGATAATATACGGTATCATATCATATCATATCATATCATATCATATCATATATATATTTACATTAGGCTCGTCACTTCATACGCACCAGCAGATATTGACCGTTGATTGCAAGAATGGGTGGCCCAGATTGATGGATATATTTGGGGCGAATCCGACCGTCCACGTGGACGATCTGACGGTCCATATTGGATTTGATTTTGGCTCGTCACTTCATATGCATCAACAGATATTGACCGTTGATTGCAAGAATGGGCGGCCCAGATTGATGGATAGTGGACGATCCGATGGTCCATATTGGATTTGATTTTGGAAGCTTCTTGAAGCTTTTACTTGAATCAAGATCCTACGGCTCAGATTGTATGCTCGTGTTTGGATCCTACGGTTCAGATTGATCTTGATATGACATATTTGAGGCAAATCTGACTGTCCACGTGGACGATCCTATGGTCCATATTGGATTTGATTTTGGAAGCTTCTAGAAGCTTCTACTTAATCAAGATCCTACGGCTCAGATTGTATGCTCGTGTTTGGATCCTACGGTTCAGATTGATCTTGATCCTTGGTCTTA
>JAANSK020273435.1:0-11462 GCA_011763485.2 Isoetes engelmannii
ACAATTGGTTTCTCAAAATAACACGATGAGCAGCATTTTTTGAAGCATAATGATGCTCAAGAAGGCGCATGATCTCCTTACTGGTGCTAGCACCCTTGACCAGTCTTGCAGGATTATCATCCAACCCTTGGCAGATCCATAGTTTGGCCTTCTTATCTTTCTCTAGAGAAGATGAAAGATCCACTACCAAACCGTCAGCTTCAGTTGAGCTGGCTTCTGCATTGTTGGAGTTCTGAGAATCCACAACCTCCCATAGGCCATGATCCTCCAGAATCATACGCATCCTCCATTTTCACATTTGGAAATTTTTCCCATTAAACCTTGGGATGGTCCGAAAAGCAGTTTGACGTGTGAGAGTGATTGAATCCATCAATCAAGAAAATATAAGCTCAAGAAGGAAAAATCTGAGAGTGGCGGCTGAGGCGATTCTGAGCTTATCGTGGGCCCATAACCTGTTGAGATTTACAAATGGATAATGATCTTAATCTGCTGGGAATATATTAAGATCAGAATGGGAGCAAATACAACAGGAGCTAGGTATTCTTGGAAGAATCCTAGCTTGATAAAACAGAAGAAAAAAAAAACAGGAACTCCTAATCACTGATCAAGGAATCACACAATGGAACTTGATGATCGTGTCCTCATGATCATAGGCTTATATAGTGCCTTGCCTTAATTCTAGATTCCTGACAACCTAACCCTAACGGCTACAGCATCTCATTGATGAAGATAAAAATAGAAGTTGTTAAGGTTCCACGATTCCAGCTGACTCTGAAATTCTGAACCATGGAATCTTAACAATGCAGAGCTTTTCATCCTGCTTTGAGGGATGGTTAGACGACCAACAAGCTGATCCAGTGCTAACTAACTTAACCTCTCTTAGTCAATCTGCTTGTATTTCTGGACTAATCAATTGGACTTTCAGAATGTACAAATATCCCATCTTCTGACATCTTGACAAAATTACAGAAACAAGGTATAGAGAGTATAATAAGTAATTTCAGCCAAATCAAAGACGTAAAGGCCTATGCCATAAGCCAGTGGGAAGAGCTGGGAACGAAGCGGCACGACGCATATGTAGATATTGTAACAGCTATCTTGGCTTTCTTTAGTGCAACAGTGGCAGTGTTCAGCCACACATTGGTGCAGATGGAGCACAAAGTTGTGAGTTGCTATCGTTGGGTTTCAAAACAATGCATATGTAGGCAAGGAAAGACCAAGGCAGAACAGGTTTATCTTGATGAGCAAAACATACAGCAAAAGGAACAGTTAAGACCAGAAGTCCACAACGATGAATCAAAACCACAAGTTCAGTCCAGTTTGGCAGTAATATTTGTCAGGTTTTTTATAAGGTTTGCTGTTTTAGGTGGGGTGATGGGCCAATTTGCATATACTGCTTGGCACACATTACACGACCTCAAGTCTGGGTCAGAGGCAGCATGGACTCAAACTACTGAGTACCAGTCATCTACACGCATGGCTTTTCTTGTCGCCATTACTTCTACCATTAATGTTGCACCCAAATGGGTTAATATGTATATTCTCGGGGCTATAACCATAGCATGGTTTCTTTTCACTTGTATTCTCATCTACAAACGTGTTCTCGAGTGGGACGATGCTACACCTAAACCACAACATTGATTGATTGCCATATATTGTGGCATTGTTACAATTCCAATCATATATTGGATTTCATTGTAATACTATCATATATTTTACTAGTAACGATGCCAGCGTTGTTGGGCATAAGTTGGAAGTCTGTAAATATTGTGGCCGCAATGAGAAAAGTGTGCAGTAACCTTTTATTATTACAAAAATATTCAAAAATATCTTTTACAGAAGAATGATGTTGCCAAAGCCAAAACATCTCTGTTTATTCTATCATGGATAGCCTCAGCCGATGCTGTGAATCTCTGTAGGAAAATTGAAAGGTAAAGCTTAATATTAAAAATCTTGTAAAAAAGCAATAACTGAGATATCAAGTAGGTGTTGCCGAAACCCAATAGCTTAGCAGACACAAATTGTTTTCCATTTTTTTCTCCATCCCTAGAAAAACCCTGCTAGATGCGATTCTGAGAAAACATTGGTTAACCTTTTTCCCTTGTCTTTGGTACCTTCCCAGTCGGTATGCTCCCAAGATGATGATTGATTTCTCAACTTTGATAACCGATACCATGGAACAACGATGGCAGGGAAGCCAAGTTTGTGATCACGAATCTGGCCATAGATGTGTCGCAGCCCTGTGTCGAAACCCTAAAAATGGAAAAAAAAAAAGTTCAGCCATATGCATGTGTTGCTGGTCTTGAAGCCCTAAAAAGTGGAAATAAGGTTCGATGGTTTAAAAGAGCTTATTAACGAACCATTAAGTAGAGTTTCTAATGGTTTTAATTGCAGAAAATTATTTAAGGTCAAGCTAGAAAGTTGAGGAAAAGTTTTATCCTAAAAAAAAAGACCATATAAGCTTGTTTATGACCCAAGTAGCAAAAGCCAACAAAACCTTGAACGGGAGAGACATCTAGGACTTTAGATACACATGTTAATGGTTTCAATGTTTAGAGATACATTTGACAGAATTCTATGGAGGTCATGCTATCTAGCAGGTTGTGTAAAATTTTTAGTCTAATTCTCTAGATAGATAGAGGTGACTCTTTTTTACAAGACTCAAGGAGCCATAGTATTTGGTTGGGTTGTTAGTTAACATTGTTGTTGAGTTTTGCAGGACATTACGATTGTCTTGCATGAATTTAATCCGGGGAATAGCCAGAGAACAGGCTATAGAAGAATGTCAATTTTGTGGAGACCTTAAGAACCCATGTCCTAAGTGCAAATGCTAAGCCAAATAAAGACCTACGAGCATGTTCCCAGGCCAGGTTGACAAAATAAAGGCAGAAGCCTACCATGCGGCTTCAGATTGGTTATCTGAATAAAGACAAGTAGATTTAAGATTCTGTAAGTGCATAGGATTGCAAGATTTTATTGAGTATTGTATTCATTTGATTTGAATTAATGAGAGATTTATCTTTTCAATCAAATGTTGGTCTTGAGAAATTTTTGAGAAACGTTGTATGGAGGTAATTGTGTCTACATCGCAATCACCAGATCCAAAGCACAGTAGGCAGATGGTAAGATTACCAGCCTGGGAAATTCTTTCAAAGCAGATAGTCAGGTGACTAGCTTTAAGAAAAGGTGTTTATTCCAGCAAGGTAAATGATCGAGGACGATCAGCCTTGAGAAGGTAAGGAATTGATATGGTACAAGCTCGGAGGTGTAGCTCAGAGGACTTGAAAGTTGAACACAGAGGCATTGAACATTAGTAGAGCATTGAGAGTTATTAATTTATAAATGTCTTATGACCTTAGGAATATAAATTCAAGTATAAATAAATTCATGTGGCTGATAATGGATCGCGACCTTCCGCATCCATTAGAAAAACCTAATAATACAGAAAAAGGCAATTAAGCCATAATCGGATCTCTTCCTTATAAGCCGAAATCCCTTTTAAGGTTAACTGTCTTAGCCAGCAGGGAAGAGGTATCTTGTCGTAAGCCAAACTGATTGATAACAACTTCTGAGATATAACAGAGGAGGAGCTATAGTTACCTTGTTTACTAAATTCTATTCTATATGGATCATCTTTGCCGAAAAGCCCAGAGATAGAACAGGAGATTCTATTGGATTCTCAGTTGTGGGCAGTCTTGAAGCCAAGCTATCGCAGTGTTCTCAAGTCAGAGCCCGGTTGGGTGGAGAGTTTGTGCCTAAATATAAGAAGACCTGAGATTATATCATTCTTTGCTAACTAAGTTTGTGAGAATTTGCAGAAAGGAAAGACCGTTTGTATGAGAAGAAGTATTTGGGTTGGGATACTCCATAAACCAGCCGTCGGTGTTACTTTATGCAAAGCCCTACGGGACACGAGGTTATACTGCTATGAGGGCATTTTGGGACTGTCTCAAGGACATAGGGAAGATGCATCATAGACATCACATGAAGGTTGTGACTGCCGAAGAGATTGATCGTGGGAAGGATTTATATGCTCTTTACGGGGCCGGTGACATCAAGAATCGTGTGACTCTTGCTAATCAAAACTTGTTTCGCAAAGCCAGAGACTTCCAGCTCTATCATAGAAGACGACATCTCACCGCCTCTCTTGTTTAGACCATGTGCTCTATGCTTCGCACTGAGAAGTTTTCTTAGTGGAGCTTGGGTCCTTCCATCCAACATGCCCTTCATTTCTGAATTGCGTGTTGAGCATGGGCCAATCTAGGGAAGGATGGAGAAAATGACTCTTAAAGCTCGAGGCTTAAAAGGCGAGCCCCTTGTGGATTAGGTTAATTCTGTTGTTTATATTTATATTTATAGTTATATTTACGTGCACGCTTTATCCTATATAATATATATAAGAATCCAAATACCTTGCCATCGAAGGAAAAAAAAAAGGGGGGGGGGGAGAAGAAGAAGGAAAAAAAAAACTGAAGGCTTCTTTATGCATCTATTAGGCTCTTCTTTTTTTCTTTCCCCTTTTTGGGAAGCATTTTTGCCATGCAT
Organism: Isoetes engelmannii; assembly: GCA_011763485.2. NCBI lineage: Eukaryota > Viridiplantae > Streptophyta > Lycopodiopsida > Isoetales > Isoetaceae > Isoetes > Isoetes engelmannii. Next base: position 4,546 of record JAANSK020273435.1, read on the forward strand.
TTTAAAGATTTTAACATGCAAAGAAGTCGTGCTACTTTAGATATATGTAATTCATTTCTCCTACGTATGAAGCACGGAGCCTCTCTTCAGGTGGTGTTTTGAACTCAGGGATAATAATGGTCATTCCATGATTGATCAGTAACAACCTAGCAGAGAGTCTATTCAAACAAATATGTTGGCAGTGCTTTCATGGCTGCCACCCGACTTGGTGGTGTCATGTGTTCAGCTCCGTTAATTAGTGACCCACCCGACACCAAGGTGTTTGTGGCTAGGTTAGTTGCTCGACGATGTTGGCTTTCCCACCTGATTAGTTGGCTGCCCACCCGACTTGGTATGATGCTACCATCAATTGTGTCGATCAACCTGCATGTGTTAGCATGCCACTGGTTATCCCTTATATTTGATCCAAACTATTAGCAGTTGACATCCTAGTTTAGTCATGCTATGTAGTGCCATGGTGTTTACCTTCTTTGCAGGTGCAAGACCTATGTACTTTGCATAATGACAGAGATTTCTATGATGGCTGCACAGTGCACAACATCAATCGTGTTAATGGAACAGCATGATGTGATTGTGTTTAGGATACCATGGTATCTTTAAAGGTTTTTTCCTGATTGATTCTTGACAATGTATCAGAGACTCTGTTTGTTTGGTGGGTATAGAGCAATGTAAATTATATCATGCATCTATGCAACTATAAAGATTCCTTGAGAATTTAAACATGCACTCTAGTTACACTTGACAGTAGCGTTTACATGTTAATCTATTAATTGTTGACTCCCTGTTTCAACAAGCTTCCTTATTCTTTTTCTTTTTTTCTTTGTATGCATGTTGTACTTGCTTACCTATTTTAATGGCCTGTCTTATTCATTGTCTTTGTTTTCCATTCATTACCTATGTATAAACTGCTTCTCTCCTTGCTTACATTGGATACTATCCAGCCAGATGCATTATGACCAGCTACGTTATGGCCATTCTTTTACTCAACTAGCTGTTATGACCTTAGTTTTGGCGGCGATATTTTTATTGTGAACAGCCAATGGATTGTTGCATCTGGAAGTTACAAGGTACTGACCTCTATTAAGATGGGTATTTAAAAGCTGGGCAACGAAAGTTGGATGCATTTCAAGGTAGAGCAATAGTGTATGTACTTTCTATTTTACCCTTTACATGTATGTAATTCATTTCTTCCCTTAAGAATTCAACCTTTGTTCCTAGAGGGTGTGTTGTTTGTCCTGATATCCTATGCATTTGTATGCAACATCATTCTACTGTTCACTCCCCAAAAAGAGAAAGAGATCTTATGATATTAAGGGTGACATTAACAACTTTGAAAGTAAAATGGAGCACAAGCAGCCTTTTCACAAGGGGAGACATGATAGCAAACCCCAAGGGATTCAGCTAGATGTATTTGGACGAGGTGAATGTAGAAAAAGTAAAAGACTCCAAGGAAAGAAAGGTGAGTTGAATGATTTATTTGAAATATTAATGCATTTAGACACTGAAGTACCTCAATGTTATGATGAAGTATTGAGTGCTCATGATAAAGCTCATTGGCTCAAGGCCATGAATGATGAAATGACATCATTTAAGAGAACTGATACTTTTGAGATTGTTGACCTACCAGAAGGAAAGAATATTGTGGGAAACAAATGGCTATACAAGCTGAAAACAGAATCAGATGGCAAAACACCCAAGTACAAGGCTAGACTAGTGGCTCAAGGCTTTTCACAGAAAAAGGGACTGGATTATGATGAAACATTCCCACCTCTAGTCAAGATGAACAGCAAATGCATGCAACTATGAAATTCATCACATGGATGTGAATACTGCATTTCTTAATGCAAAACTTGAAGAAGAAATTTATATGAGATAGCCACCAGGGTTTGAGGAAGGGATAAATAAAGTCTGGAAGCTAAAAAGAGCAGTGTATGGACTAAAGCAATCTCCCAGAGAGTGGTATAAATGCATGGATTCTTATCTGATTGTTATACTAGAAAATGATGGCAATTTGTAGAAATTTGAGACTGAAGGAGAGTGGTGCATAATTGCACTTTATGTTGATGATAATATCATGATATCAAAGGGAACAAAATGTCTAGAGCATTGCAAAAAAAATTTGAATAAGAGATCAAAATGACAGATTTGGGAGAATTAAAAAAATTCTTAGGAATTGAAGCGTTAAGAGATCGGGCTAATAAAGTGTTAACCCTGCCACAAAAAGGTCAAATTGAAGGGATGCTGCAACGGTTCAACACGAAGGACTGTAACACATGTAATACCCCTGCTGTAGTTGGTTACAAGATCTCAGAGCAGCTCTGCCCTGTTAGTAAAGCAGAAAGAGAAGAAATGAACAAAGTGTCTTATAGGTCTCTTATTGGTTGCTTATCTTATGTGGCTAACTGCACAAGACCTGATATTGCTCATATTTTAAATTTGTTAAGCAGGTATAATCATGACCCAGGAAGAGGACATTGGTGTGCAGCAAAACATGCTCTAAGATATCTCGAAGGGACTACGGATGTAGGTACAACTTACAACTCAGAAAATTTGGAATTGAAAGCATATCGTGATGCAGATTCGGGGGGTGATTTGAACATGAGAAAGTCCACATCTGGGTACTTGATGATGTTAGGTGGTGGACCTACGGCTTGGAAATGCAAAAAACAAAGTTCTGTGGCAATGTCTAGTACTGAGGCTGAGTATGCTGCTGCTATATTTTGTGTTAAAGAATTAATATGGGAAAGGAGGTAAGTTGAATTTCAACAAACAAATTGCACAGAGATGTATTGTGATAGTACAAGTTGCATTGCAATGTCTAAAGATCCAGTTATGCATGAGAGATCTAAGCACATTGAACTAAAATTGCATTTTACCATCAGGGAAGTAGTAAGGAAGGGAATAGACAAGTTGACATATATCAATACTACCTTGCAGCTTGCAGATATATTAACTAAGGTACTGCCTACAGGAAGGTTTGTCCAGCTTAGAAATCAAATTCAACATGCAGTTATAACATGAAGGGGAAAATATGAAAGAGTTATAGTCATGTTATAACAGTTGCAGTTACAATATTGTGCAGACCTCCTAGTAGAAAGTGGCATCAAAAGTTCAAGAAGAATGGTAAGCACCATGGTTCAATGGTAAGCGCCATGGTTCAGCATGATGAAGCCAAAACACTTGTTGAAGTTTTAATAGGGTGTGACTATTACAAGTTAATGGTCATATATTAAGAGGGAGCCAATACATATAAATAGTAGTTTGACTAAGTTTTATACGGTGCAATAGAATCGAGCCAAAATGGATTCAAATTTAGGTATGTTTTCTGCCTCTCGGGACTGAGGGAGATCGGTTAGGCTACACAGCCGGATCGATCCAAATAAACTAAGATGTATGCACTGTGGTGATTGTAGATTGGGTTGCAGTGATTCCAGATTGATCCAAGGCCGCTTGGGCTTTCGGGATTTGAATTTAACACTCCTCCTATCATAGTTCAGTGTCACATTTTTTGTCAACGTATAAGTTGTGTGTTAAATTATAAGTGAAATATCAAGTGTTGAAGTTGAATGTGATCATTGCTTATATATTTATCAATATTTAAATATTACACTTGATTATTTGGAAAGAAGTTGTAGATATTACATTCAATTGTATTCTAACAGAATTTTGAATTTTAATTTTGTGAGTTAAAATTTTCCTCACAAATCGGGACTCCATTTTTAAATAAGGCAATCAGTTAGGATCTGGTTGGGCCATTATTATAGTTTCATACCACAAAAGTGGCGACGCGGGACCATATTTTAGGAGGACCGGGGGGACAGCCATTTTGATACACCACACCATGCTTTAACCCCTCTATCGTCTACAATGATTGTTGGAAAAGATGTGATTCAAAGTGGTTAGAATAGTTAGAATATACTCATTACACAGTTAATTACAGCTTACATTTTAAGGATCCATAAACTAGAAACTGGTGTGCATATGAACAAAATTGAATCCATGGTCTCTTTCACCATATGGTACTCAAAAGACATTGTACGAAGCATATTTTTTTAAGTACATGTAGAAGAAACGATTTGTTTTGCGTAAACAAGATGCATTCAATGTTCTCTGTAAGCATGTTTCCATGTATTTTAAGGATATTATAAATGATCCTAAATAAGACGGATTTAGAGTGAATATCCGTCCAACATATACTTGTTTAGACTGATTTAAAGTAATCCAACATTTATTTGTTTGGACAGATTTAGACTGAGTAGTAAAAAAGACCTTGCATTAATAATTCCGTATTTTTTTAGTGTGCTCACCATTTTGTTATTTTCAGTTGAAAAAGAGCAATAACAGTGTGTATTTTCTGGTGTAGTAATCCACCGGAGGCCGAAAGTATGCCTAAATTCTTTCAAAATTCAAAGCCATAATCGTGGGTCATTATTTACGGAGCGGCGCCACTGCCCCTTCTTTGTTTCCCTGTTAAGCTCCTGAGAGTTTACTAGATAAATTCTATAGTTTGCTCAATTAGATGGATAAGGAAACCCTAAAAATGAAGCCTCAAAGGATCAATCGAGAGGCTCCCGCGCTTTGTATGGGCATTGTGTGAGAAGCATGGACTGATCATCCCACATTGATGATGATGAATTGAAATTTTATGCTATCTAAACCTTGCATATGGATTCTTTATGTTGTAACATGGCATATGTACTCACTTAGACTTAAGTCTAACGTGTGTTTTTCCGTTTGTAGATAATGAACCCTAGCTATCCTGTAGGAAAAATAGAGGTTGAGTTCGTTGAGTTATGGGCGTACCTTGAGGGGTATTGGATGTATCAGAGCTATAATGCACAAGGAAGAAACTTTTAATTGCCTGTCTTGTTTTTTCTTTATTCAATGCAACGACTCTCTCTCTAAGGATAACTTACCGTCCTGGTGCGATGCAAGTGGGTGCTTTTGTGTAGAGCAAAGCAAATCTGTCACATCTCATGTTCCAGAGAAAAACAAATCTCCAAAGGATGTTGAGCTAAGGTTAGAAATAAAACTAGTATTTAGGGTTTCCTTATCCATTTAATTGAACAAGTTATAGAATTTATCTAGTAAGCTCTCAGGAGCTAAACATTTGATATCAGAACTTCTAGGTTTATGTAGATCTTGCGAGAAATAGACTAAAGATTTATATTTCTGATCACAGGGAAGTCATTGAAATATTTTCTAACAAAGAGGAGAAGGAGAATTCTGAGCATGAGAGTGTTGATAGCAACACTAATATTCTGAAGGATATGATCTTTGATAATGATTGGAATAAGGAGACAAGAAAATTTATCCCCAAAAGCTATTCCATATGACCTAACTTGTGTTAAAAAGCTTTTTTTACCTTAGTTGTTATGAACTTATGTTATATTTGTAGGAACAAAGGATTATTAATATAAGTTCCATCTTTGAATGCATTATTGAGCATGATTGTCATGATTAATTGAATTATGCCAAGACAATATCTTATTCTATATTAATCCTTAAAGTGAAATTCTTAGCACGAATATTGAGTAACCATGGAAGAGGATAATGAAATACAAGCTGCATTGGCTCAGATTTTGGGTCAAACACTGCAAGATATCAATCAGAGTATTGCTCTTCTACACTAATAAGTGTCGCAAGTGAGGGACGTGGACATGGAAAAAGTTAATAAAGTTATGAAGGGCACTAAGCAGGAACGTTTTACTGGCAAGAATGTTACCGGGGATGACGCCGACGCATGGTTGAGAGGGATAGAATTCTATTTTGAAGTGAAGCAGACACCTGCAATGCGAAAGACAGTTATAGCTGATTTGCTATTGATTAGTAATGCCAAGTTATGGTGGGATGATTACAAGAAGAAGAATCTCACATTTGGTCAAATTGGATGGGATGTGTTTAAAAAAGCTTTCACTATGCACTATCTCCCAAAGGACTATTTTTTTATAAAGATGCATCAATTCGTAAACCTAAAGCACTACCGTATGACAGTGGAGGAGTACACCAACAAGTTTCAGCAGTTGCAGTCATATGTCCACCCTTTGAATCAGAGGAATTGGCAGATAAGTATATTAGAGGCTTGCGCCCTGAATTGTCAGTTTTGGTTGGAGTGACCTATAGTAGCTTGAAAGAAGTAATCTGTGCTGCCAAATTCAAGGAAGATGTCATCAATCCCCAAAACAAGTGACGCTTTGGAGATGATGAAGAAAAGTTCAATGCTAAAAATAGTAAATTTTAGTATGGAATGCAATGAAAGAATGTGAATGGAGAGAATGAGAATCGTGGGCCTAGTCTTAAATTGAGTAAAGAGGAGCGTGACAAACTTGATAAGAAAGAAAGATGTTTCAAGTGTCATAGAAAAGGGCATCATATGAGGGATTGCACTTGCCCTAACAAGCGTTTAAATTCTGAGGTTCCAGCAGCCACTAATGCCGGTAATACAGTAGCAGCTCGTCGTCAAGAAAAAAGGTCAAGTTCGAACCAATGGAAGGAGGGAACCTGCACGTGCTCAAGCTGTCACCGTGGAGGAAGCTTTTGAAGCACCAATAGTTGTGTACATTGCTGTTGAAGGAGGTAAAGCAAACCAGAAGACCGGAGTAATTCAGGCACCAGGTAATATTTATGATAGACAAGTCGTGTTTTTTTTAATTGTGGCAGTACACATAATTTTATTATATCTAGAATGGTTGAAAGTTTACATCTTGAAACTAAGAAACGAAAAGAAAAAAGGAAGTTGAAATGGCTGATGGCAAGATTAGATATTCTCATGCAATTGTGTCACAATTAGAATTCGAAGTAGGAGATGATCTCTAGTGCTAACTTTGGGGTATAAGCGCACTATTGGGGGACAAAAAAGCATGTCGCGACATAGGGGTGCTTTGTGGGTGCTTAGGGTGCACCTGTTTTGGCGGGAA
>JAANSK020273446.1:0-11461 GCA_011763485.2 Isoetes engelmannii
GGGGCTCTCGCTGCCCTACGTCACCCCCCGTGTGAATATGCACCCAAACCAAAGGGGGTTTTAGGGGGGATTTAATTCAGAATTGTTGGATGTAATGGTTTTTGCTATATAAAAAAATTAGGCCCCTTCGGGGCCACACAAAGAAAGCACGAAGATTAAAAGCCATGAGAAGAGATTGTGAAAAGTCAAGCAAAGCATAGGTGTTTTTGAAGTATCAAAACTAAGAGAATGCCACTATGTGATTAACAATATCGAATACACAATCTATTATGGGATGAAATTTGAATCCATCTTATCCTTGAATAAAATATCATTGGAACACAATGATGAAAATGCTCAAAAGAGGCCATTGGTTCAATAGCAACAATACTTGTATCTGCATCCATAATTGTAACATGTATGATGATAGCCAGCTGAATTGGATGATGTAGACGCAAACAGATTCTGAGAAAAGTACAAACTCAATTGCAAAGACTAGGTGGAATGCTCAAGCTGCAACCAAGCAAGAAATACTTTTTATGAAGTTCTTCAACATAGCAAAATTGGTTGCCTGGAAGTAGATGTGTGTATATTCTCAAAACTGCATGTATTCTCAATTTTGCCCTTTTATACCTCATTTGAACATGCACATGCACATGCACATGCATGAACACACATGCACATGCACATGCGCATGAACATGCACATGCATGAACACGCATGCACATGCACATGAACATGCACAGCACATGCATGAACACGCATGCACACGCACATGCATGCATATGCACATGCACATGCATCCACATGACAATAATTCATGCATAAACACATGCAGAGAAAGGCAACAACCCTCGGATTGTTTCAGCTAACGAAAATCAACGGCCCATAAATGATGCACTCTAGAAATACTATTTAGTACACCTAAACGAATACAACAACAAAATCATAGAAAAACCATATGAAAAAACATATAAAAATCTAAAAGTAATCCCCTGTTATAGTGCTAGATATTTGAGCAGTATTTGGGTATTTGCATAGGTGGGTTGCTTCACTCAGTGGATTATCTTTGTCTACTGAGATTTTATTCCTGCCTTCGCATTTATACGTGTACTAATTTTGTGGAATATTGAATAGAGTTTGACGTTCTTCAAAAAAAATAAAAAAAAGATGGAGCGGGTTGGTCCATATCCATTGTAAGCTTGTGCAAATTTTTCAGGTAGGACCCAGCAAAAGTTCCGGGCTCCAACTCAATTGTCTCGAGCTCCACCTTCATTGCTACTATAGTAGGCATTATTTCAAATACCGCAATAGATAATGGTACATGTGGCATACGAACATAGAGGCTGCTAACTAGGAAACGAAGTTCCTTGTTCTGTAAAGTTAGCTGGCGGTTGCGAGCTTCAAGTTGGGTAAGTGCATAAACTGCATTATTAAAATTATCAGACAATATTGCCAATCTCCTTGTTATATCCAGGGCTTCAGAGCCAAGATTTAAAATTGCTAGGCATTTCGCATTCATGCTCATCACATGATCCAAGTACTGGAGTGGATGCAAACTAGGTGCTTCAGCTGGAGTGGAGCTGGGAGAGGCCTCAACTGAAGGTACCTATACTTGAGACTCTGGCACTACATGGATGAACCCGATGATTGCATCCTGCTCCCCAACTGAGTGATCAACGTAGTCAAGCATCTAGAAGAAGAAGAAGAAGTTTTTTTTATTATTAGTATACACGCGTGTTATATGTGTTAAAATAGAACGAGAAGAAAAATATATACACACTAGGCATGCACTAGGCAGGCTAAAGAACGCGCTTGACATGTATTATTTAGCCAATTGTATACGTAAATTGATGGAATGATATACGGGACCCTTTTCTGCTTAACTTGTAGCTTTAAACACGCATGGCGTGCTTTAGGCAGGCGATTGAAAACACGCTTGGCATGTATTACTTAGCCAAACTTGTTTTCAGTTGCCTGCCTAAAGCACGCCAAACGTGTTCTATATTTTTTTTTTATGACTTTTCTAAGAAAGGTCTAACCCTTTTCAAAAGCAAAACGCTACTCATAGAAATAGAAAAAAGGTTATAGAAATGAAAAGCTATTGATGAATGCTACAGGATGTTTCATTCAAGAAGATAAACTCAAGGATACAAAGTTGAACTGCGCATCCAGTCGAGGATGGAAGCAAAAAAACAAATGCTTTTCTTGCATGTGTAAAAACAAATGCAACTACAAAAGCTTAGAAACTGCCGAAATGAAACATGTAAGTACAGAAGGTCACAATTTGCTGAAACCAAACATATTCACCAAAAAATTACGCGCGCTAGGAGAGCACAGCAAGAACAAGAAGACCAAGAACACCAAGAATAAGCACAGCACACCGCCGGAATTGTATAGAAGAAAGGAAGAATAGAGATTGTTGAGCGAAAATTGGATTTATATAGAAAATAAAAATTTTAAGTCTTTATATTAGCGAAAAAGTTTTGTTGCCTGAAAATACAAGCCATGCATACGGGTACCAGCCAAGTAGAGCATCTAGAGTATATAGAAAATATTGCATTTCATGCATTAAATTCTGACAACTACTTTTTCAATAATTAATAATTAGATATTTTAGATGTCTTTTCCTTATTCCTTAATGCATTATTACGTGTAGGACACTATTAATGATATTCTATTCCCAATGAATTGTTCACGGTTACGTTTTTCGGTAATTAGAATTTGCATGTTTTAGAAGTTATTTCTTAATTCCTTAAGTTCATTCTAAGTGTACGACACGCTTTTATATTAAACTAGGAGTATTGCCACAAAATTTTTTGTTTTGAAATATTTCGTTATTATTATTTTTATTAAAACTAAGCGTACTTCCAATGCATTTATTGGTTTCTATATATTTTGTTTTAACTCTATATATTCCATAAATGGATGTACTTTACTTATGATATTTTAAAAGGGTGTCATTTTGTCTAGGTAAATGGTGCCCCTCCATCTCAAAATGTTGGAGAGAACATTGATGTGCAAATGTTGAAAAGAACAATGTCATTAGAGAAGCCCACCTACCAAGAATGTTGAAGAAAAACAAATAGTCCTCTATAGCAGGGTGCAATGGAGGAACAAAAAGGTCAGAATCGCGCACAAGTGCAACAAAGAAATAATAGGAGAAGGAATCGTTGTCCTAGCAGATCCTATTCAGGTTGTTAATGATGAAAGGTTATAGGGGAAAAAAAGCTAAGTAGTGCAATTTCTTAAGTTGGAAGACAATTAGAAATGTAAGGGTTTAGGTGACAAGGAATGTTTTGGTTGTGCCAAGCAATTGGAGGTTCCTTGCATCATAGTATAGCCTATAAATTGTGTTCAATTTGTGGAGGATTTCCTTTTTCCAGAGCCACAGGTTGTTGGAGATAATGCTTGTCTTGATCCTCATCCATTAGCTGTGGGTATCCTAAACCTAGCAAAAGGGGAGAAGTATCAGTTGTCAGACATTATCCTAGCAATAGAGCAAATTTGATTAGTGACACCAAACATGAGACTATGGTGAAGGTTAGGGGCCCAGAATGTTGTTGGAGTGGTTGTATGCAATTCTTCACAATAGAACAAATGGTAGAAACAAGAGCCACTTTTCAAGAGTATAGTGTCGATGCAAGGAGGACCTACATGTACACAATTTTCGAGCATGCACTTCACGATGAAAGAAGTCCAAAGAGGAAAAGATTTCTTTTGCTAGGCAAATGGATATGTACAAAAACATGGCAGAATATCCATGCAATTCCAATTTCTTCATGGCATAATTGGTAATAAAAGCAGGCAGAAGGGACCAGGATTGCTCTACATAGAAATAATGGCTTATTGAGACCAACCTCTAGGATCTTGACTACTAAGAGGAGATTTGAAAAATATATTGAATTCAATGCAGAGTGTATGCCATAAAAAATCAGAAGAGATGAAAAGGAAAGAGTAGTTGTTGAGAAGAGGTTACTATCACATTGTACTCAGAAGAGTATTTTGGAGGAAGCGGATTCCCTACTTCGAGAATTGGAAATTCTTCCAATATCCCAACCTAGCTTTAATAGGCTATGGAATAAGCATTTCAATCATGTGACTATAGCAACTTCAAACAAGTTTGTAAACTGCAATTTGTGTGCCAAGTTAAAGGAGACTCTTAATAAGAATGTGCAACCTAGTCAAAGGGCTAAGATACGGGAACATATGGAGGACCATTTGACTGATCAACTATCATGTAGTCATGTTATTGGATGTGGAGAAACTTATCTGTAGTGGAACCTAATAACTATCTATGTATTATACATGACAAGATGGACCAGCAAAAAACTTGCCTTCGACAATTCAAGTACATACCAAAGTCATGTGGAAGATCATACCCTTTGTAGATCTTGATGATCGGGGCAATCTTGCATGGCCAGTATCAAACCTACTATGCGCTTTATAATTTGGAGTTGTGTAGTGATGGTCCAGATTTTCAAGTTGGGAGTATCATGAGGCGTTTGAGAAACTATGAGAATGGTTATAATGGTCACCCTGCAGCTAGCCAGGTACTACATAGTGCATTGTTAGATGGAAACTCTAACAATATTGAGAAGTTTAGCAAGGCAAGTTTTTGGAAGCATGGACCTAGTGAACATGTTAGAGCTTCAACTTCACGTGCTAGACCTCAAGATCTACCTAAAAGGTTCCTCTTGCAACTTGATAATTGTGCTGGCCAAAATAAGAACAGGTGGATGTTTTCTTTCCTATTCTACTTAACAACTGTGGGTATATTTGAAAGAGTTAATTTGAAGTTCCTGATGCCCGGTCATACCTATGAGGATGTGGGTGCATTATTTGACAAGTATAGTTGTATTGAAGCAGCAAACAATGACCAACTTTCCTAGGGTAATGGAAATCTTGTCAGAATGCACTACTCCAAACCGTATAGGATCTCTCATAGAAGAAATGCCTGATCGGAAGAGTTTTGTGGATGGTTATCCGTTGGACCTTAAAGGTCATTCTAGGCCTCTTTAATATGCGTTCTGGGTGAGAAATGAGATTTCAAATATTTCAATAGAAGACGAGACCTTTAGAGGAGAAGTGGAGAGGAGGGAAAGAAATCTGGCATAGAGATGCGAATAACAAGTATATGATACCTCCAGGTCATCCAAAAGCTCTAAAACCTACTAAAGAAGTGAAGCAATTGGAATTGACTGAAGGAATCCAAGATTATATAAAGCATTGTCAAACCAACCCTAATGACACCAATCGTGCATTGTAGCTTACTGGAAGAAGGTGATTAACTTTTTGGGGGAGGTAGACACATCCTCAGAAGAATTGAAAGAAGGGTGCTTGCTTAAAAGTAGGTGGAAGACCTTAGCAGGTCCTGAGGATGTTGATGACACTGTTAGTAGCATTCGTATATGCTCCTCCTCCTTCTGACAAACACTATGCTGGTCCTAAAAAAAATAGGCCAAAGTGTCTAGGCATGGATGGATGCTTATGAACCTTCTACTGGCTTGGAGTGCCATCAATTTGTGGTAGTAAAACCAGCAGATTTAGAGACCTATCCAGTGTGGTTAGGATACACCATCTTTGATATCTGCAAAGAAGAAGGTAGTACCAACTTTAATAAGGTGCGAACATCCCGAACCATCTAGGTCCTAACATCCCGAGCTGTCAGCCTATTCAAATTTCTTTCAAATCCCTTTTGTACTATTTCTACATCGACCTTTATTTATGTCTCCTAGACTGCAACAAGCCTTTAGGCAGCAAGCAAATGCCATGGCATCTGCGCAAGTGCCTCCTGTTGCATTTGTTCAACGGTTAAGCGCTTTCAGACCAGATCTTTTTCAGTATATCCTGCAATTAGTGAAGCCCACGTCACGACATCCATGAGTGGGAGTTTGTCAGATGTTATTTGTGCAAATTCAAGTGAGCCACCCTTGGCATACAAATCAACAAAAAGTTCCTGTCCAAGTCTATAACATCAAGATGTAATTTCTGGCCCTTCCTTACATCTTTCATCTTTGCACAAGCCCTCAACAAAGCTGTGACTATATGACTGCTACAACATCTGCTATATTCTTGCAATTTGTCATATAGGAGAAAAGCATACTCTAACACTCCACATTCAAGATAGCCCATAATGGGAGAGTCCAGGAATGTTCATTCCGATCAGGCAATTGTTAAAAACTTCATGGGCTTCAGAAAGACTCACACATTCCACGAACATCAAAGCCATGTAAATCCCCACAGTTCCATAGACGCCCATCGCCAAGAATATGAACATGGGCATGCTTAGAACATTTCAAGCTTCTCTTTTTTTTTCTCATTTTTGCAGGTTTGAAATGATGTTTGAAACACCATTTGGTTTAAACATTTTAAACATGACATGCCAACCTGTTCAATTCATGTTAAGATCTACTAATGTCTTGTAATCATGTTAATTTATGATTCCTACAAGTTTAAACTTCCCTGCCCTTGATTTGCAAATAGTCGAATCTTCTGCTGTTAATTTCCTTCTGTTTACAAAAGAACTATAGGCAATAACAACCTTATGATTGTGTTATGATTCAATCCTGTGCAAACCAGCCAAAAAAGAAGTAAATGCCTGGCATTGTCCACACCATGCTTGTACATATTTTTCAACATGACACCAATTAAAGAAAAAATGCAAAAGCTTCTAAAAGAATAGAGTTTTCTCAAGGCTTATATCTGTCTGTGATAATTAAATACTTACATTGTTGCTTCGCTGGAGTAATGCATACATTTGGATGTTGAAGTGGATGCTTGTGATGTCATAGAATATAGCCTACCAACAGCACCTGCATTTCACTTCAAATATGTGTAAGCATCTGACAAATGGAAGAGCTTCATCTCTGTAGCAAACCTATTTTCTGAAGCCAGTTGGTGAATGCAGAGGCACATGCATTATTATTTTCTTATGATTCTAAACATAATCACACAAACTTTACCTGTGGATCAAAGATCTGCTCCCCTCATAATACTAGATGCAGTAAATGAAGGCAAGAAGGAAAAGGAAAGGCATTGCGTTCCCTCATAGTCTTGAAGTACAGAATCCCGTCATCCAGTAATCCTGCAAGACTAATTATAGTAAGAATACCACTAAAGACAACGTCATCTGGTCTGATGTCAGTAGCCTGAATTTTCTCGGAACACAGACGGTCAAACTAACCTCGACCACATGCCCAAGCCCTGCACTCATTGCACTCCATGTTACCCATTTCTGTTGGGCAGTTGTTCAAAACACAATCCATGCATCTTCTAAACCTCCAGAAAAATGAATGCCGAGCACAAGGGTAGAACCTATTAGCTCATATTCTTGCCCAAAAAAACTCATGTGCCATTCGATTTGAGGAAGAGAATTTCTGGCATCGGGCATGGTCGATTTTTTTTTTTGCGAATTGGGGTTAGGATCGAATGACTCAAGCATGAATTTTTGGGCAATTTCTAATTTTCTCAGCCGTCGATGTAGAAATTAGAAGATCGGACGGCAGGTATCACTTTCGGCTGATGTGTCACGACACGTGGATAGGCTAGAATTCAAGCATTCAGGTGACCTCGGGTTAGGCAACACTGCTAAAAAAAAGGGGGGGAGGAAGAAAGCATCCAACTGTCAAATTTTGATGCTGGTGGATATGAGATTGTCCTGGGGCGGAACTTGGAATCTCAGTTGCATGAATGTAAAGAAGTTATGGAGGCAAGACCAAATTGATTTTCTCATCTCACCTCAATATGTCACAAAAATAACACTATAAATGACAATTAGCATGAGATTTCTAGATCCTCGTCAAGTTTCTCTGATACTCCAAAACATGGGCTTGCATATGAGATATGGCAATAAAATTTCAATAATAAAAGCGTTTCTCTTGGCATTGAAATTGCAATTCTAAAACTCGATCATCAAAATAAAAAATTCCTAACTTGCTTTTTGGGTTGCCCAAAGGGCATAACCTAGATGAGGGTGGAGGAAGTGTGGTATATACTTAAAATATCCCATTCCTAGGGCTAAGATTGCAGTAAAGGGAGGAGTAAACCCTTAGGATCCCGATTCAACGGATGGAGATAAGGCCCAAAAAGTAAATTCTTGAACCCTCTCCGCGAGCTGCTAATTCCGAACTACCAGTATCTTCAGACATCATCAGTTATGTTCGAGTTGCAGGTGCATGCAATCGAAGAAATGGAGAAATTGAAGAAATGGAGGAGCTTGTGGGATCTGTCTGTCGTTAGAATTAGAAGCATCGATGATCTTTTTCATGGAAAAGGAGAAAGACTTCTTGGCCTCTAGCACTCATTCTAGCTGTAGCTAAGATAGATCCGAAATCACGACGTGATAATCCAAAATCCGTTGGAGGATTAAACTTCGTTGAAGAATTGATGTCGTTAGCCGGACTTTGATGTCGATATCTTAGTGGAATTTTCTGCAATTCGTTCGGTAACTTCCCATTCTTTTTTTTAATTGGATAAGATGATTTTGAAGTAATAGTATATTCAAGCTATCTCAATTTGCTCAAAGCCCTCAAATCCGGCGATAGATATGGCTCCAGTTCTACCTTCCACTTGTCGGACCTGGTATCATACGCATGTCAATATATTGGGTCTGCAATGGGCTGTTATATGTTGATAATGCTTCTTGGCCAAATCCCATGTAATGGATAGGTATCTTTTTTGTCTCCTTTTTTTGTGCAATGTAATGGTAAATGTGGTGTAGATTTGAACAAGATTTAGCCTGTTACACGAGCAGGGCAGATTACAGCTTGTTATTTTTTGAAAGCGGAGCTTATTGTTGAGGGGCAGAGTTTTTGTTTGTTGGAGCAACCTTCCATCTCATTGATCAGGAGACGAAAAGAATGACACAAGGCTGTTGGATATAATTTGCAGCAGTGCTTTATATTTTAGGGAGAGTCACGGGTGTTTTTGGTTTTATAGAGATGATTTTTATGTGAAACTTGTGCATTCCTATGGCCAGGATTGTTATGAGTTCTTTCATAGGCATTTTCTATAAGTCGGGGAAACCCTATGATGCTTTAGCATCTTGTTGTTTTCTTGCCTATGGATTTTTGGACTCAAAGGGGGCTTATTAAAGAACAACTTTCTACCTTGTTAGATGATAAGGATAAAATCCAGTTGGATGTGGTGGAATTCGCTCCGCCTACATTGCCTTGGATATATGGGACTCAGAATAGCTATAACGTAGATTTGGTGATACCTTTGCAGAGGTATCCCTTTCGGTAGAATCACTGCAAAAACATTCTGTCCGCCGGAATCACCCGTCCAAACTGCGTTGTAAGTTGGTTACTACGACTTTGAGGGCAGTTTCTTGCCCTCTTGCAACTGATCGAATCTGGAGGCGCTTGAGGAGGTTTTTGGTTTACAAGGATCAACACATCTAATCCCGCTTAGCATTTGCTCGCACCAATTTAGAGCTGGATCGACCGAGAGTTCCATGCTCAAAAATATGAACAAAAAATCGGCTCTAAGGGGCAGACTGCACAATTATTGTGCTATTTTGGTGATTCCATTGAAAGGGAGTATCAACAAATTCATGTTTTAGCTATTCGAGCCAATATATAGAGTCTAGCATTGAAATTTGAAATGTAGAAAAATACCAGTTAGGTGGTAGCTTTGGAAGAGCACTTGTGGATGAAGAGATATGGAGACTTTATTATTACTTCTAGACTAGACTAGAACATGCTTTTTCTTTTCGATAATTGAGTGTGTTCAACCTATCCTAGCAAGTAGCAAGGTGAAACGTGTTTAGCACATGACAACTCTAGTGGAGTACAACTTACATTCGTGTGAGGCTAGTGATAGATTTTCTTTACAAAAGGAACTAACTGTCGCATGCTGCAAATCCTTCACTTTCCATTTTGTTGTCATTGGAGTTTCTCTCTCCGATTTTCTTGATCACCACCAACTTCATCATCTTGGTTCCCAATAGATTCAGTAGCAATGCCACCGTCTATCCAATTCATCAATCTTTATAAAATCGTCTTTTTCCTTCCGTTCCACACCCCTTATAAATAGCACTTCTGCTCATTCACACTTAAATGCCATCCAATTACCAAAGCAATGTTTGGTCTTCATGGATGTTAAAATAGCATATTCATTCATTCATTCATTCATTCAATCCAAGGATTCTTTTGCAGAACAATCCTAGACCTTTAGAAGCTTGTTGTTGGCATTGCTTGCCAGTTTCTCATACCCCAAAAATGCAATGCCAACAGCCATGAACCACTCGTCTGCCATCACAATGCCTTGCACATGTTATAATATGGCATTGAAATGGGCAAATTATAAAAATGCCCCTATTTTTTTGCAAAATACCCCTGTTTTAGCGCTATTTTTGGTAAAATGACCATAACATTATTCTGATGATCCAAATAAGAATGTGCCCTTCAGACAAATTATAGATGAGGATGCTATCTTCCTATCAAAGCTAAAATCATCTAAATCGGAGTCTGAAATCTTGGGTTATGATTACGATTTGTTTGTATCTAAGATTTAACATGTGTGATTCTGGACTCCGATTTAGGTGATTTTAGCTTTGATGAGAAGATATCATCGTCGTGTATAATTTGTTTGAAGGGGCACATTCTTATTTGGACCATCAGAAAAAAGTTATAGTTATTTTATTTTACTAAAAATACCCTTAAAACAGGGGCATTTTCTCAATTTTGCAAAACATTAGGGGCATTTTTAAAATTTGCCAAAATAAAAAAGATAAGGATTAGAGTGCGCCATTGTGTTTTGACATTCAAGCATCGGGCAGAGGAGATCAGTGTCTACACGGAGCTATGGATTCCCGATATAAACGGTTCTTCGTATGTTGCCTCAGCTGCGCATGAAAACAGGGTTAGCTCATTCGTTTCAGGCCGTGTTTTGTTGTGTGCCATATTTTTTCCAAATTTCCCAAAGTTTTTCCTTCAGTTCGATTGCGTCTGTAAAAGGTTGCGTCTTTGTGGAGAGTTTTGTCAATCCATGATGTTCCTTCCTTTTTCTTGTTGGTGAAGTCACATTTCTGGACCGCCCTTATTTGGATAAGCATGCGGATTCTTAGTTCGGCAGACCTATGGAGCTCTCTTTCTCCTGCATGGTTTCTGATTGAGCTTGCTTAATCTTGCAAAGCATTCAGACATCATTGGTGTTTTGGAGTTAAAATTCACTCTCTTCTGCAACGTAACTGGGCTGCAGTCTTCACAGCTATGTCGGAGGTTAGAGCTCAGATCAAACACCTTGTGGGTTTTGACAAATTCATCAGGAAAAATCCTGAAACAGATAGATTTGGAGTCCGGCGGTTTCACCATGTTGAGTTTTGGTGTGGGGATGCATCCAACACATGGCGCCGTTTTGCATGGGGTTTAGGCATGCATCTGGTTGCTAAATCAGACCACACTACAGGAAATCATCTCTACTGCAGCTATGTTATCAAGTCAAACGATCTGCTTTTTGCCTTTACTGCCCCTTACGC